>CAUYLG010063503.1:0-162912 GCA_963573385.1 Cacajao melanocephalus
AAGGCTGAACATTTTATTAATAAATGTATTACCCCAAGTAACCCACTACTACCGTGTAATTTGATCTTTTTTTTTTTTTTTTTTTTTTTTTTTTTTTGAGTTGGAGTCTGGCTTTGTCACTGAGTGCAGCCTCTTAACCCCTGGGTTCAAGCAATCCTCCTGCCCCAGCCTCCCCTGTGGCTAGGGCTATAGGTATCCATCTCCAAGCACAACTAATTTTTAAGTTTTTTGTAGAGATGGGGTTTTACTATGTTGTCCAGGCTGGTCTTGAACTCCTGGCCTCAAGAGCTGCATTGTTTTAAACCTAACAATCTCTCTTTCCACTCAACAAATATAAGCCACTGTATGGCTAGGACTGTGTGCCGTCACTGATCACTATAGAGTGGATAGAACAAACTTCCAAGTGGTTCTGGTTTTATTAGAAACAATGTTTCAATCAACACCCATACTGAGGACAAATACTGAAGACAGATTCATAGCAGAAATTCAAGTAAAAAACTTTCATTAGAGTTTAGTTAAAAAAATACTGATAAACTGACTTCTAACAGTGTTTAACGCTGCCTCCTTCCTTACACCCTTTTGAACAATCTTTAATCTGATAACATTTTTCATCTTTCTTGTGAACTGTAATTTTAACAGCACAACTTAGTTTGTAATGATTCTGAATAGGCTCTTTAAAAGCTTGTATTATAGTTCTTCCTCAGAGCAGTTGCTGGACAGCATAAAGAACAATACTCGAGCCAGGGAAACAGTCAATGCAAATGAATGTGTAGGAAGTGTTTTCAGAGGAAAGAACAAGCTGCCTTTCTACCAGGTAACTGCTCACATTTCCCTACCTCATTCCAAGCCATTGGCTCTGTTCTGAAGAGAGAACTGGTCAGCTCAACTGAAAGCCGTTTCTTGTAGTCTTGTGGCTTGTCCTCAGACATTCGGAACAAAACAGCAGCTGCATACGTCGCTGAGAAAGAAGGAAAAGGCTCTTGAGGAAAAACTGAGACTTCAGCGTACACATCTGCTAAAAGCTTTGGTTCCTTTTTACTTACCCACACCTTCATTCCTAGAGTGAAGTAGCTCTGTCAGAGGAGCTGTGGCTCCCTCAGCTTCAATAGCTTCTGCAGCTTCCTTGTCCTGGGCAAGTTCACAGAGGACACCTGCAGCTACTCTTTGGATATTTTCAATGGGAGAATAAAGCAGCTAAGGAGAAAACACAAACAACACCTAATTAAATCTAAAGCTAAAACATGGCAAGCACCCCACTGTGGTGCAAACACCCCCAATTCAGAGTGCAACAGGCATTCACAGTGTAGTAAATAACATTCTCTGAATTTTATGTCCTAGGGCGTTTAACGCTCTAGAGCATTAGATTTCCAAAACATTTTTTTAGCTATGAAACTTTTCTTCAGAGGCAACTCTGATTCATCTGAGATTTGAAAAACCCCAGAATTGGTTTGGGGCCTATGCCCTGCCCCTGCCAGCCCAGGCCAGCTCTCCCCTATCTAAAACTAGGCACCTGTAAAAGTGAAATGTGAAGTCTCCTCCCTCGTCTTGAGGCTCTGGTCTCAATGTTTCTCCTACTGACCAATAATGAAGGGAATTTTCATAAAATTAAATGTTGGTGCCCCTATTTTGGTCCCTAATTTTCTGAAATTTTATTAATCATTACAATCTGGAAATTTTATGGAGATAAAACCTAGAACACTTCACTTAAAACCAACATACCTGCACAAACAATGGAATGGTATTCAGTCCTCTGATGACAATTCGGTTGTGAACATCCCGAGCTAGGATGTGAAGGGCTCCAGTACAACCTTCAACTATTTCTTCCATGCGGACTCCCTCCTACCAGAAGAAACAGGGTTAACAAATAGAGCATTCTCCTCTGTAAAGTTTCTGAACTTGAAAGGCTTTGCATTCTGAGAAACAATTATTAGACTGCAGTTATTTACATTATATACCTGAAGTTCCCCATAACTTGCAATTAGTTCAGGAATGAAGGAGGATTCCATTAAGTAGAATGTCACTGAAAAGAGGCCTCCTGGTAGCACTAATTCCAACTAGCACCCCGCCCCGCCCCATTCACGGTACAACGGAGCTTCCCACATAGCACTGAATCCAAAAGACAACTTTCCTACAGTGAGGGCACCCACTACTCTGGGTAAAAGGTATATAAAAAGAGAAGATGAGAAAGTAATGCTCAGACTATATCAACGTTTCTCTTTTACATCCCTCCTCTCTTTTTGTACATCTTCCATGTATTTGGTAAAAACTTTGCCAAGTTTTAGCACCAACTGCTAAAACTAACTGAGTTGCCAGCAGAAAATCCACTCCTCACTCTTCCAAGACACTTCAGCTGACAGCCTCATGTATAGGAGAAGGAAGTTAGCTTTTGCAATACGCAAGTACCATCTGTTTCTCCTGTTTCTGTATTTGAGTTTTAAAAGGGGTTACGATTCTGCTACATTTAGCAGCTTTTATAAATAATTTGATTCTTACAAGTACACAAAAACTCCGTTCTTCCTAAAAAAGAGATCAAAAAAAAAAAAAAAGGTGCCCCTCCACATTCCATGAAGTCACCCCATGGAGATGGGCCAATACCAACAGTAATAAATGAAGAAAGCGAAAGCCCAGTGTGAGTACATCCGCAGAGCAACCAGCAAAACGAGATTCCCAACATCTGGTAGGCTAAATAAGGTCTTAAAGTCTTGAGAAATCAGAAGTGTCTTTATACTTTTAATGAAGCTACTTTTAAGACTCAAACTTAGTATCAACGCTTGAGACTGAGATTATTGTGGTTAAGAGTCCAGAAATGGTACTACTTATTTTTGAAATATGTCAATACTAGATTCTTTGGTCTATGAAAAAAGTTTAACCCTCTCACAGAAAAAATAAAACAGACTGCTAAATATTTATAGTCAAAATTCATGATGAGGCAAGGGATAAGAAGCTCTGAAATTAGAGTTGGACTCTACCTCTTCTTAAAAAAGTGGGCCTTTGTGTAGATTAAATGAGAACACTGCATGAAACGCCTAACCCCACAGTAACCCAACCTTTTTAAGACTGACCATGTGAAGGATGTGTCCAAGGAAATATCACTGGGACCACACTATGCCTTATCTTCTCTGCAGCCACAGAAATGTGCCAGATTTTTTGGGGGGGGGGGTCATTAGCAGCCCTTCAGGAAGAGGGATGGGGGGAACCAATGACGAAAGACGTTCAGGAGCCTTTGGATTTACGCATTCCTTTTAGATAGCCAGGTATCACCTACCACAAATTGCTGCTGTGTCCCACCCATGGATGTACGGCGCTGGGTATCCTGATGTGCACGAACAAGCAACTGAACTAGTCGTGGAATGGCACCCTGCTCACGCAAAGGTGCGTGATTTGCTGGACAAAGGGCAAGATTTCGAATCAATCCAACGGTAGCCTGAAAAACAGAAGGAAGAATTGGCATACAACTCAACAAAATCATTTTCTTAGCCAACAATTCCCACCACACTGAGTCTACTGGTAAAAACTGAAGGTGGCTGTGACTACACAAACATTTCAGAATCCTCCCCCTATCGCAGCCATACTTCCTACTTACTAAGGAATACAACTCCATTTATTGATCACTACGGTTGGACAGCCATCTAATAGCTAGAGGTGCTTCATTTTCAATTCTGCAACAAAGGTAAATCCTACTTTGACAATGTACCTTTATCAGAGGCCAATGGGATGGTGGGTGTAGGAGCTTAACCACAACTGGGAGTCCATAGTGAAGGCGAACCGCATTCTGAGCCATCTCTGCTTCTTGGTGCCGGCTGGTCAGATGGCGAAGAGCACAGATGGCAGGCTCAGTGATGTCCTCCCTGTCGCCAGCCCGAAGGACAGTGCGCACTAGAGCCTCTATGCCACCCACTTGGCAGACCATCATTTTGTTCTTATAATTATTGCAAGTGAGGTTAGAAAGAATTCCAGCTGCACAGGTGACCACATTTATATCATCTGAACCCAGAAGCTGAACAAGAGTCCCAAGGAGACCTTCCATGCCTTCCTATGGAGATAGAAACAGATGATCAGTACAAGCATATACTCATCTTGACTCTATTCCCACGGTGCCAGTTTACTCAGAATTTACCTGTTTAGTTGCAGCATCTGAAAGATTCCTGAGAGTCCAAAGACAGTTCTGAACAAGACGTTGACTTGGATCTGTCAGGTGAAGCCCTAAAGCTTGCATTCCACCTAGAAAATGAAAAAGGATATAAGGCAATAGTCGTTAGCAAGAAGTTCCTATCAACCCTAAATATCTTTTTTAGTCTTAGAAGGTGTCCTTCATTTCCAGAGTTACCTTCCTTTCACCTAAGTACTTTATGTCCTCTCATTTTCTAGAATGTTGCTCAGTTTGCCTCGCTTTGCCAGTTTACCTCATTAGTGACAAACTGTCAAATAGCTACTATTCCTTTCCTAAGCGGAAAAAGCCTTTGTTATCTCCACTGTCCCCCTTAGGTAATATTCCTGTCACTTATTTCTTTTCATCCATTCAATCATTTCGAAAATATTTATTCAGTACCAGGTCCTGTTCTGAGCTGGAGATACACCAGTGAGCAAAAATATTCAAAAGTTCCTGCTCTCAGAATTTATGATCTAGTTGAAGAGGCAGACAAACAAATATACAATTAATAAATTAAAACCTTACAGAGTATTGTCAGATGGTAATAAAGTACTATGGAGAAAAATAAGACAATGGAGTGCAGCTGCAATTTTAAGTAGATAATCAGGTCACCTCACGTGAAGGTGACATCTGATGAAAGACCTAAAGAAGCTAGGTAAATTCCTGGGGTAAGAAGAATCCAGAAAGACCGCATGAAAACACTGCCAGGGACTTTATACAATTCGCTGACTATAAAACATGTGTTCCCAAGGTTCACAACCTCCCATCCTTTAGGACCCTTAAATGAGGGACACTGACTCTGGAAAACGAGGGTATATGGAAGCACTGGCCCACATACTAGACTAACTTCACCCATCCATCTTCGACTTAAATCACTTCCGAGTGTAGCAAGAGATGCTTTTCCTTGTCTCCTTCTTTATCTTTTAGGTCTGTTTTATTTCTTCAGATGAGGTCTGTTTGCTCTAATTCTCACGATACCCTCAACTTCTCCTTCATAGTGTTCATCATGACTGAAAGTTAGTCACTTTCCCTACAAGACAAAGGTCATAGAGATGACTGCGTTCCTTTCTCATAGTAGTCCAGCTGCTAACAGAATGACCTGCGTACGACTGATGCTCAGTATTTGTGAAATGACTACCTTCTTTCCCTCACTAAGACTTCATTCCTTCCCTTTATACAACCATTAACTTTAAAAGAATGGATTTTAACTCCAGATGTCCATCAGAATGGCCTACAGAGACTTTTAAAACACACATGTTCTGCAGTTCTAGGGTAAAAAAAGTCCCATGCAGATGACTCTGGGGTACCTCTACCTCTCCTTCCCTGCTGCCCTTATCCCTATATACTAAGAGGGAAACTTCCAATCTCTAGCCTGCCTCTGTTGCATTCTAGTATCATACATTTCCAGCTACTTACTGACCTTTGAAGTTAGCTTCTTAAATTATTATGTTCAAAAATTAAGGATGCCTTCCAAAGGTTCCATTTATCTTCATGGCACCAATGTCCCCCCCACAAACCATTTTTGGTTGCTCCCTTAGCTCCTATATTATTACATTCTATGATTCTTTCAGATGTCTCAGGCATTTCTCCTTTGCTCTATAGTTCCAAAACCAAACTATTTCATTCCTAAAAACCTGTAACATCTCAGCAGTCTCATCTTCTAGCTTTTGGTCATTCAAACTGTTAATCTATACAAAGCTACTATTAATATTTTAAACACATCACTGTGGTGCTTTGCCATTGATAAACAACCATCAAAACTGTCTCAGCATCTTTTTGAGATAGCAGACAATTCTTTAGTGTAACCTTGAGAAACCATTTAGAATTTGAACCCCACCTAGCCTTCCAAACTGACCAAAGTATTCTCTATCTATGGCTCCAAAGCGGTAATAAGGCATGAATAAACTCCATGAATAGTAAATGTCTTTATAGAAACCTAGAAGTCCTGAGTGTTATGGCTCTGCTTACCTAACCTTAACCTCATCTCATACCAGACCATCCACCTCATTGCTTACTAAGTTCTGTTTATGCAGACTTTCTCTTTAGCACCTGGGATCTCCACAATCTCTTTCCTTCTAAGGCAAGCTTGTCCAACCTGCAGTCCATGGGCCACATGGCCCAAGACAGCTTTGAATGCAGCCCAAAACAAATTTGTAACTTTCTTAAAACATTATGAGATTCTTTTGCAATTTTTTTTGTTTTAGTTCATCAGCTATCGTTAGTGTATCTTACATGTAGCCTATGACAATTCTTCTTCCAATGTGGTCCAGGAAAGCCATAAGACTGGACACCCCTGTTCTAAGACATAACACATGGTATTCCTTTTCTCTACCTGGAAAACATTTAACCCTAACTTCTCATATAGACAAGAGATAGGTTCCTTCTCATCCTGCAGTCCCATTTAACATCCCCTTTTCAAGGAGGCCCTTTCCCTCTCGTCTAATTAGCCAAGTTCCCCCCCACCCCCTGACTAATTCTTACCGCTATTTGCTGTTCATTTCTCTCACAACATTCATTCTAATTTATGAATACTACATATTTTTAAATATTTTTGTCACCTCCACAAGACAGTAAGAATAAGCACAGGGACCCTATCTGTTGCGTTACCCATGTATACCATGTGCCTAATCCATTTCTTAAATACATTAGATGCTATGTTCAGAATGAACAAATGTAAGAATAACCCAACAGAACTTCAAGATTCCTGGGCTTCCAGTCCCACACATGTCCAGCTGTTTATAGACCTTCCAGTCACTTCATATAAACACTATAAGACTTCATGTCAAAATTAATATTCCAGGGATTCTGATTAAATAAATCTAAAATCTGTATTTTCAGCTTACACTACAGGTGAAACAACTGACAGAATTTATATCCCCTCATTCTAATATGAACTCAGCCACATTTGTCTATCCCCAAGCCTATGGTTCCACTGCCAGCAGTTACGTGGAGCAATCATAATGTCTTTCTCATAAATTCTCAAGTAAAATTACTCTAAGTGGGAAAAATACATGTTGCTAGCCCTATACTTTACTCCCAACATTTTCTTCCATTAAATGCCTTTATATTTTTCCCTCTTTCAATATTGATTTCAGGCTTCTTTTGAAATTCTGGGTAAATGTTGTCAGTGGGTTACTGAAAGGATAAAAAATGCTAGGTAGCTAAAGAATAACTATTTTCCACACACACACATATCCCAACACAAGAGGCCCTAGTACAAACTATTTTCCCCAATTGCCAACATACACAAGATACAAACTAGCACATACAAGTTTACTCCTTAGAAATACTTAGAATAGAAAAAAAACTTGTTCAAACTTAGACCAGCTATTAACTGAGAATACAGAATATCAGGGCAAAACACTGCTCATAATCAGGCAAGAGAAAGAAATAAAATGCATCCAAACAGGAAGTCTCTTTGCAAACAATATGATTCTATACCTAGAAAACCCCATAAGCTCTGACTAAAAACTCCTTGATCCAATAAACTTCATCAAAGTTTCAGGATATAAAAATCAATGTACAAAAGTCAGAAGCACTTTTATACATCAACCACATTCAAGCTGCAAGCCAAAATCAAGAATGCAATCCCATTTACAACAGCCACAAAAAGAATAAAATGCCTAGGAATACAGCTAACCAGGGAGGTGAAAGATCTATACAATGAGAATTACAAAGCACTGCTCAAAGAAATCAGGGATGACACCAACAAATGAAAAACGTGCTCATGGATAGGAAGAATTAATATCGTTAAATGGCCACACTACCCAAAGCAATTCACAGATTCAATGCTATTCCTATCACGCTACCAATGGCATTCTTCACAGAATTTTAAAAAAAAACTATTTAAAAATTCATATGAAACCAAAAAAGAGCCTGAATAGCCAAAACAATCCCAAGCAAAAAGAACAAACCTGGAGGCATCACTTTAACCAACTTCAAACTATACTATTAAGACAAGGTTACAGTCACAGCATGGTACCAGTATAAAAGCAGACAGACAGACCAATGGAACACAAGAGAGAGCCCAGAAATAAGGCCTCACACCTAACAAGTCAACAAAAGCAATGGGGAAAAGACTCCCTAATTCAATAAATGGTGCTGGGATAACTAGCTAGCCACATGCAAGATTGAAACTGCACCCCTTCTTTTACTATATACAAAAATCAACTCAGAATGGATTAGACTTAAATATAAAACCTAAAACTATAAAACCCTGGAAGATAACCTAAGAAATACCATTCTGGACATAGGACCTGGCAAAGATTTCATGACAAAGATGCCAAGAGCAACTGCAACAAAAATAAAAATTGACAAATGGGACAGTATAAAGAGCTCAGAACACCAAAAGAAATCAACAGAGTAAACAGAAAACCTACAGAATGAAAGAAAGTATTTGCCAACTATGCATCTGACAAAGGTCTAATACCCAGAGTTTACAATAAAATTAACAAGCAAAAAAGAAGCAACTCCATTAAAAAGTGGACAAAGGACACGAACAACCACTTTTCAAAAGAAGACATACGAGTGGCCAAGAAGCATATGAAGAAAAGCTCAACATCACTGATCATTAGAGAAATGCAAATCAAAACCACAATGAGATAACGTCTCACACCAATCAGAATGGCTACTAATAAAAAGTCAAAAATAACAGATGCTGGCAAGGATGCTGAGAAAGAGAGAATGCTTATACACTGCTGGTGGGAAAGTAAGTTAGTTCAGCCACTGTGGAAAGCAATTTGGTGATTTCTCAAAAAGCTTAAGACAGAATTACCATTCAACCCAGCAATCATGCTATTAGGTATACACCCAAAGACAAAGAAATCTTTCCACAATAAAGACACATGCACGCATATGTTCATCACAGCATTAGTCACAATAGCAAAGACATGGAATCAACCTAAATGCCCATCAATGGCAGACTAGATAAAGAAACTGTGGTACATATATACTATGGAATACGATGCAGCCATAAAAAAAGAACAAGATGTCTTCTGCAGCAGCATGGATGGAGCTGGAGGCCATTATCCTCGGCAAACTAACACAGGAACAGAAATCCAAATACCACATGTTCTCTCTTATTAAGTGGGAGGTAAACATTGAGTACACATGGACACAAAGAAGGGAACAATAGACACTGGGGCCTACTTAAGGGTGGGAGGTAAAGAACTGAAAAACTACCTATTAAGGTACAATACTTATTGTCTCGGTGACAAAATAATCTGCACACCAAACCTGCGACATGCAATTTACCTAATATAATAAACCTAAAAGTTTAAAAAACAAGAAACAAAAAAAAACACTGCTCATGAGCATCTACTAATAAAGCAATCATTTTACTACATAAAACTGTACTATATTAGAATTTGTCATTTCTCCAATAAATTCATAGGTCTGTTAGCAAATCTTAGGTTTACTCAAAACAAATTACAAATTTTATCAAGCAAAATATGTGCCCTTAATTTTTGATGGATAATAAGAACTCTACCTAGTCTTAAAATATTTAGCTACAATCCAGATGACACGTACTTTGAATGTAATCTTGGCTGCAAACTGAGTAAGACCATCTATTTTCAGTCGTTAAAGTTCTATCACCTTTTTCTAAGAAAAGTAATCTAAATAGAACTGCAGACGCTGTACACAATACTCAGAATAGATACATATACTTACCAGCTTCTACAATAGCCGGCTTATTACTAGAGCAGACAGATAGCACCTTCAGCACTCTGCTTGTGGTCCACAGTAGTTTTTCATAAGTGTAGGTCCTCATTATATTTACTAAAGCTTGGGGTCCACCACTGGCCAGTATAATCAGCTAGAAAGATGTACATATACTGTTAGTCACCGAATCTCGATTAAATGCCTGAGAAAAACCGCATTACCAAC
This sequence comes from Cacajao melanocephalus, assembly GCA_963573385.1. Taxonomy (NCBI): domain Eukaryota; kingdom Metazoa; phylum Chordata; class Mammalia; order Primates; family Pitheciidae; genus Cacajao; species Cacajao melanocephalus. Next base: position 10,037 of record CAUYLG010063503.1, read on the forward strand.
CTATTTCATTATACAAGAATTTCAGCCAGCTTGCCATTGGACCTAAATGTATTCCTGGACCCCGTCACTCAGATTCCCATACTGGGGCCCTATCCAACTTGTCCCTTTAAAGCATTCCACTCAAATTCAGACATCCCAGTCCTCCCAAGAATGTATCAGTTTTGGTCCAATTTCCTTCTTCTCACACTGCTCATAGAAAAACAAAAAAAAAAATTTAGAAACCATGATGGTATGCAACAGTAATGCCCTCAAAACTGATTCACTGAAATTTGAACCAGAACTGGTACTTACAACTCCTAATCAATTGGCTCTTTACTTTTCCTAATTATATCCACCTTAAAAAGAGATACCATAAAAGGATCATTCACTCTTGCCCTTTCATTCCCTGTATATCCTCCCTCTTGACACTGTCCCAGTTTTCTAAAAACAAATTTCATCATTTCATGATTCTGAAATTTCCTATTGTGCTTTTAAACACATTCTACAAAGCCCTGAGATCTGCTGAGTCTCTCTCAACAGCCTCACCTCAAGCCTTTCTTCCTCCTCACTCTTAGTATTTCTTAAATTCTCAAAACTTTCCACCTCCTTCCTTCGTTTCAAAGATGCCGTTTTCTTATCTAACCTTCACCTAGCAAATCCCTTCTCATTCCTGAACACTGAACTCGACTATCACTTCCTTCAAGAGGCCTCCTTGAACCCTGAAAAAGAGGGTCTGTTTCACTTGTGTTATGTGCTCTCATAGCCCCACTTCTTCCCACTACATAAATTAAATATTAACTAGGTTATTATTCCCAACATCTACATCCCACTTAAGAACAAGAGTGAAGAGAAGCTTGCCTATCATATCCCTACTACTTAGCACAGTACTTTACATATGAAAACTCAAAAATTTAAAATAGAAATGAGCTGGGCTGCACAGCAGTTGAGTGAGCATTACCCAGGTTGAGCTCTACCTCCCGTGAGATCAACTGCAGCCTGAGAGTCTCGTAGGAGTGGAAACCCTAGTGTGAACTGCACACGTGAGGGATCTAGGCTGCACGCTCCTTATGAGAATCTAATGCCTGATGATCTGAGATGGAACAGTGTCATCCAGAAACCATCCCCACAACCCCATTCATGGAAAAATTGTTTTCCACGAAACTGGTCACTGATGCCAAAAAGGTTAGGAATACTGCATGGAATGATATGACACTGTCAAATCTCTGATGCTCCATGAAAACCACATAAAGAACAATTCTCTTACCTTGCTTTCTTGGTTGCCGTAAGCTAAAATTTGAAGGCAGTCTGTCGTAATAGCCAAGAATTTAACATTTGTTTTGTTGAGCAAGGCAACCATTTTCTGCAGCCCGCCAGCTAAACGCACTGCCATCTTGGCTCCTTCTTGGTGTAATAAAAGGTTGTGGAGAGTTGTAATGGCATAAAACAACACAGAATCCACTGGTGAACTGGGAAGAAGAAAAAAGCCTCATGAGAAATATTGTGACTACACTCTTCTACTTTTTAGCTTCAAGCATTCTGACAGTGTTTTCTTACCCAAGCATTTTCACCAGGGCAGGAATGCCTCCAGATTTAAAGATGGCCAGCAAGCCCTCCCGATGATGGGAAAGGTTATGCAAGGTCCCAGCAGTACAACGAGCTGTTTCTACATCATTTGTATTCTGCATGGTACGTACAATAGCAGACACCATCTGAGGAGAACGCATGATAGCGTGTCTGGAAGCTTCCTTTTTAGAAAGCTGATGGACCATAACTGCAGCTTTATTAACCACCACCTATAATAAAGGAATTAAGAAACATCATTAGTTTTCGAGTACTGGCATTGGGTAGACATTCTGAAACTACTTCCCTTGAGCGTTTCCTTCAAAGCAGACTGAAAAGCTAGCCATGTCACTCTTACCTGGTCCTCATCATTTAACAGTTTTGTCAGTTCAGGGATTGCACGTGTAGCAAGTTCTGCGTCATCTTGATAGTTAATCAAGTTTACAACTGCATGTTTCAGCATCTGTGATGGTTCAGCCAAACGCTGGACATTGGTGGGATGAGCAGCATCAAACTGTGTAGATGGGATCTGCATGCCCTCATCTAATGTCTCAGGGAACATAGCAGCTCGTACCCTCTGAGCTCGAGTCATTGCATACTGTCCATCAATATCTGGAAAAGGTTAATTCAACACTCACTATCCACAGTTCAGCATTTACCTAAGTATCTGCTATCCTAAATGGTAAAAGCAACATTGCAATTACTCCCTTTTCTTCACCACATTTTATTTAAACTATGATATACTAACTTAACTATTTAGTTCTCAAAACTGCATTCTGACTTTCAGTAAGGCAAGGAAAAATAATACTCTACCAGCTACTTGTTCTTGAGTGAAGGACTGAGAAAATCCCTGTTCCCACTCATACAGGACTTGGGAGGTATCCACATCCTCTTCCTCAGGATTGCCTTTACCACTCAGAGAAGGAGCTGTGGTAGTGGCGCCAGAATGGATTCCAGAGTCCAGGTAAGACTGTTGCTGCCAGTGACTAACAGCTGCTTTTCTGTCTGGCTCCATGGCCATGTCCAACTCCATCAAATCAGCTATAAATATGAAACGATATTGCCATTAGTACACTGGAAATGTTACTTTCATGTTTAAAAAAAGAATCTGTGATATGAGCCATTGAGATATCTTTAGAAATAAAGTCAAATCTGAAAAACAGCCAAGAAAAGCAGAATGACAGCCAGGGTTAGCTCAGTGATGAAATACCTAAGCCCTTCAGGGACCACCTAACAGTTACTCACTGAATCAGTGGAAGAATGGTACTGCATCCAGGGTCCAGAAGCAGTCATCCAGACTAGATTCCTGCTGGTGGCTTGTTGCTATTTCACCAAGCCATTAGGAGGAGTGAGCAGAAAATGGAGCAAAAGGTAGCCTGACAAGTAAGCAGGGAGAGAGGAAAGCAGGGGATCTCAGCCAGACTGGCTTAATGGCAACGAAGCAGAGCCCCAGTTCAGTAACTAAAGATTTATGACACAAACCTTGAGTAGCCATTGTCCACGCTGGATTTTCACACAGTTGTATGGTATACTTCAGATATCCTAAAAAAAGTTAATCAAAAGTCATCAGGATTTAAATTTAGTTTGATTAATACTCCTAGTTCACTGGGATACCTGTTAAATGTCATTACCATGCCCGTGAAAACACCCCACGTCCTCATTTACCAGGTTATTTAGTGAAATGCAGACCTCAAGGTCTCCTCCACACACCTCAACCACAGCTCCGTCACTGCTGAACTTCAGTGAAAACTCCTCCTTCCCAAACATGTCTTTCTATTGACAGTAGAAATCTAAGTTACAGATATTCAGGATGGTGATGAGATTCTGCATACAGTTATAATAATAAAATCCAGGGAGGGAAAAAAACTGTTCAAAAATCAGCTGCTCTCTGAATTCCTAAAGGCCTCTCCTTTTATAACCTTTCACGGAAAAATTCACAGATCCCCCTTTGGATAATGGAGGTCTAATGGGATTTTAAAAACACCACATTTTCATTAACAAGTTAGTTGTTTTCTTTTCTGATACAGTGCCATCAAAAATTATTTCTCATAAAGCAAATTTTGGTGACTGGAATAGTAAATTTTAAGATTTTTAGTATAAAGAAAAATTAATTTTCAAATGAAAGTTTGCAATACAAAAGCACCTTTATTAGTGAAATTTTTCTAAGTTCAAATTTACAGCAACGATTTATTATAAATAATACAGTTACCACCAACAGGGATAAGTATTATTTTGATCAATATTTTAAAAATTAATATCATGTATATAAATCTTAGCATCTAATTTATGTATTTTGACTTTATTATGCAACATTCAGAAAAAAAACACTGCATCACACAGGGAACTATTTGCAAATGAGAACAGTTTAAGGGCTTACAGCCTCTAGGTATTTCTAATAACTAAATTTCCTTTATTACAGAATCTGTCCCAAACAAATTCATCTTGAACTACAAACTAACATATTGGGTATGTAAAGATATGGAATAAAATATCTAAGCATGAACTATGTTTTTCTTTTCTTTTCTTTTTTTTTGACAGTTTTGGTGTGTTCCGTAGGCTGGAGTGCAGTGGTATAATCTTGGTTCACTGCAACCTCTGCCTCCCAGGTTCAAGTGATTCTCCTGTTTCAGCCTACCCAGTAGCTGGGACTACAGGTACCCGCCACCACGTCCAGCTAATTTTTGTATTTTTAGTAAAGACGTGATTTCGCCACGTTGGTGAGGCTGGTCTCAAACGCCTAACCTCAGGTGATCCTCCCGCCTCAGCTGACCAAAGTGCTACGATTACAGGCATGAGTGACTACGTCCAGCCTTTGTTTTCAATGAAGGCACAAAGACGTGTCAATGTTTAATGAAGAAGGAAGCTCCTTGCTGTGTCCTATTTTCTCTGTGTAAAAGATCATGTGTTTATTATTTCAAAAACTGCTCTTCCTGTAAAAACACTTGATTTTTACAATCACCAGGATCATCTGACATCTACAGCTGACAAGAGTTGTCGACACTTGTTTCAGTGTCCATAGTAGAAACAACTGACAATTTATGTACAATGCGAAATGAAGGACAGGAAATAGTAAAGGTGATTCAGTCCTTGAGAACTGTATATTTTAGGATAATTTACTAATCAGGATTATGTGTTTCATGTTTTGCTTTAATAGGACTGGAGTGAAGCACAGCAATCTCCATTGTTAATGAACATTCTAGGATGCAGGCAAGTTATCTGCAGACCACACTTTGAAAATACTATGCTGGAAGATACTCTAGTTCTCTGCACGCAGAGGCTGTGTTTTAGCTTCCACTTTCCTTTTTTTCAGACAGGGTCTTGTCCTATCACCTAGGCTCGAGTGCAGTGGCATGATCACAGAACACTACAGCCTTGAACCCTAAGCTAATGCAATCCTCCGACCCGCCTCAGCTTCCAGAGTAGCTTGGACTACATGCCTGTGCCACCAGGCCCAGCCATTTTTTTTTTTTGGATGGAGATGGGGGTCTCACTATGTTGCCCAGGCTGGTCTCAGAACTCCTGGTCTCAAGCAATCTTCCTGCCTTGACCTCCCAAAGTCCTAGGATTACAGATGTGAGCCACCACACCCAGCCTTACCTTCTATCTTTCGCCTGTCTTTAAGAGTGGCTATTTAACTACTTCACCACCCTTCTAAAAAATTGGTTCCCCACTCCAACCTACAATATAGCGCTGCAAAAGGAGACTCAAAACATGTTCTACCCCGAGCTTGTCCTTTGGCCAATGCCAACAGACTCAGAAACCAACTGGTCATGTCTATGGGCTATATAGCTATTTAAGAAGTGCTTTGATACATCGGCTTCCAAGAACTTTATAGTACTGTTTTTCCTTGTTGTTGCTGCAAAGGCAAAACATTTATCCACAATACTGGGTAAACTCTGTTTGTACAGGCTGACCTAGTAACCTGACCATGATTTATAATGATTTCATTTTTATAATGGAAAAAATCAAGTTCATGTTCCAAATTTACAACAGCCATTTGTACACTGGGACTTCCCAACATTACATATATATTTTTTAGCTTTTAAAATTTATACAACATAAATAAAAATTCATCTTGCTCTTCACTGACCCTATGAGGTAAAAGAGGGCAAAACCTATTGACAGGTAGAGAAGTAAAAACAAAGGGTAGAAATGGGGATCTAATTAGGCAACAGCAAAGACCCTCTCACCCTTGTACCTGCTCTGGAGGCAGATCCAAATATACTAAAAATCTGACCATTAACCACTAAAGAAATCAAATAGATTGCCCAGCAAGAACTAGGGCAGAACACTGCTCCAGAAAGGAAAAGGAAAGCCTTCCTCCTCCTTTTTCTGGCCTGAGCCTTCAGACTATGGCCAGCTTCTCCTCCACCACACCCTGCCAACCATTAAGGTCCTACTTCTAGCGCTCCCAATTAGCCAAAACTTAACAATCACTTCAGGAAAATGTTTTTTAAAAAGCAACAGAAAAATTAACTCCATAGAAACTGAGATGAAACTTTTAGGAGTATGGTAGAGAGTGAAACAGAACAATTTAGTATCTCTATAAAGACTGAAGAGAATAAATTTTTTAAAAACTGAATAGAAACTAAAGTTGAGAAAACTTCCTAGAGTACAAAAAAATGCCAAAGACAAAAAATACAAAAGAAATAATGATCGATTCAGGAGATCAAAGGTCCAACTAGTAGGCATTTCAGAAAGACTTATCAAGAAAGAAAAATGATAAAAATCCACTAAGTACCAATCAAGAGGTAGGAGTGCTTAAAAATTATGAAGTACAATCATGCACCACATAATGACATTTCAGTCAAGATGGACTATATATTCTACAGTGGCCCTGTAAGATTGTAATTCTGTATTTTTACTATATCTTTTCTATGTTTAGGCAAACAAGCCAGGCGAAGTGGCTTATAATTCCAGCACTTTGGGAAGCAGGTGGATTGCTGCAGCACAAGAGTTCCAAGACCAGATTGGGCAACACAGTGAAATTCCATCTCTACAAAAAAAAATTAAAAATTAGCCTGGTGTGGTAGTTTGTGCCTGTAGTCCTAGCCACTCAGAGGCTTAGGCAAAGAGGATCACTTGATCCTAGGAGTTCAAGGTTACAGTGAGCTATGATGACACCACTGCATCCAGCCTGGGCAACAAGCAAGACCCTCTTAAAAAAAAAAAAAAAGGATACACAAATACCAGTTTCAAGTGCCTACAGTAACATGCTGTACAGGCTTACAGCCTAGGAGCAACAGGCTACGTGTGCAGTACACTATGCCATCTGGGTTTGTGTAAGTACTACACTAAATGTTTCAAGACAGGTGATTATTAAGCTACAGGCTACATTAGAATTGTGTGTGTTCTGACAGCTTTACCACCAAGTGATGTTCTGACAAAGAGGGGATGGCCAACCTCTCGTGTATTTTCCATTCAGTCTGATGCATCCATGCATCTTATTTTGGCAGTATGAACATGATACTCTTTCCAACTACATAATTTATAAAGGATACTTCAAAATTCATCTTGGTATTTCTGATTTTAACCCTATAAATGTCTCCTGTCAAAGTCAATGGCAAAAATCTTGACACAACTAATATGTAATAGATTTCACACTAAAGTTATATTTCCTCTTCCCATCAGGACAGAATTATCTTAATGACCTTCGTTTTCAATATGTTTGAGTATTATTAACTAGGAGTAAATCTGCTACATAAAAATAAAGCACACATATTTTAAAACCACAGTTTTATACGAGCAATTCTAATTCACTTTAACAATAATCAAGAGCCAAAGAATTATTCCCTGTTTTAAAGTTAGAAAGTGCTGCTCTATTGCATAAGCATGATAAACTTTTGATAAATCTCCAGGGGTTTTTTAAAAGTTCTTAGTAAAATTTAATTTGTAAATCTAAAAACACATGCATATGCATTTTCGTTAACTGTCACCAGTAATACTTTGCCATCTAGTAAATGTATGCAGTTTCCTCAAATCTTCCTGTGTTAGCACATTTCATGCAACACTAAGTTACAACTCACTCCAGTTTCCTTTCTGCTTTCTTCCTTCACAGCTTTCTTCAGGGAAGAAAAACGTGCGGGTGCGCACGTTTGTGTGTGTGTGTGTGTGTGTGTGTGTTCTCTCAAGGTGTCTTGCCATCCTGGGGTATGTGTGTGTGTTCTCGAGGTGTCTTGTCATCCTAGACTGGCCAATAAGCATCAAACATCAAACGACCCTTGCTCCTCTGAACAATAAAATGTATGCCTTTGGTATTGTCTTTAAATAGGTACACAAATGGCTATTAGAAATATGAAATCTTCTCAGGTAGGAAACAGAAGGTAAATGAAAAAATAAATATATGAAATCTCTTTATGGCTGGGAAAAATTAGGATGTTTACAGAATGATCGCTTCATTTTTTCATAATTTTCTTCCTACCTCAGCCATAAAGTAATATATGCTTAGTATAAATCAGTATTTTTATTTATCATCTCCATCATATGAATCCACCACACAGTAAATGATGACATTTTGGCATATTTGGCATATTAAACTTACTGCGATGTATTTTTAAAAATAAAAATATAAAAATCAATTCCTTATGAAGAGTCTTATAAAACATTATCATCTGGATTGTATCATATGTCTATACTATAAGCATACCTCCTCCATTCTTAGCTTGTTCTGCCATTTTGTCTATTCCAATAATGCTGCAGTAAACACCTTTGCATATAAATAATTCTCTTAATTCCTCCACCACCAGAAGTTCTAGAAATAGTATTACTGAGTTAAAGGGTAAGAATTTAAAGTCCCTTCATGCACAGCTCCAAAATACTGACAGAGCATAAACTGACATAATTTCTGCAGAACGTACTGAACAAGTGGCCATCTTACCAAGGACTGGTCGGCATCAGCTGTCATCTCACACAACTTTTAATAGGTATGTCCACACACCTAACATACATACCATCACCCACCCATCCTACAAGGTTTTCTAAATTCTGATAAGTTTAAATGCTTATTTATTTACTATATGTAATGTAGCCTTTTGACTTGCCAGATTTTTCATGTCATCCTTTTATATTTTTGTGAAGTACATGTACACATTATACATAAAAAGCCCCTTGAACATTCATTGATATAGCACACTTAGGCCAACTGTATGTCTTAGAATATAATTTTACTATTTAAAATAATTAGATTATGGGAATATCCTTTGCATGTTGATTTACTGTTAGTCTCACCAATGAGTAACTCCATACAGCATCTTTGGTCAGTAACATAATCCTAAAATAAATAGTATTGGTCCTTCAGGGAAAAAAAAGACAATGTCTTAAAGCAATCTTTCACACCATCTCCAAGAACAAATTATCACAAAAAGCAGATCGTTTTCCTCCAACTTATATTAACATAAGCAGCCAAAACGACTGACCATGTTAAAACACAGCTATCTCCTTTAAGATACATCCTGAGTAGGCTTTATCTCACAGGCACATTTTCTATAATTTCCAAAATATAATTTTATACCAATTAAGTTAAAAAAACAGAACAATGCTTCATACAGTTTATGAAGTAAAAGTATACAAAGAATATATACTAGCTTCTTAATAGTGGGGCTATCAATAGAGTAGGCCTGGGGTCAGCAAAGGGAATAGGATGGAAAAAAGTATTAAAGATGGCTGCAATTCAGCCAGGGGCGGTGGCTCACAACTGTAATCCCAACACTTTGGTAGGCCAAGGCAGATGGATTGCTTGAGTCTAGGAGTTCAAGACCAGCCTGGGCAACGTGGTGAAACCCTGACTCTACTAAAAATACTAATGGTATTTTTTTAACTTATTAAAAAAATTGGCTGGGTATGGTGGCACATGCCCCTGTAGTCCCAGCTACTTGGGAGGCTGAGGTGGGAGGACCATTTGAGACCGGAAAGTTAAGGCTGCAGTGAGCCATGATCACACCACTGCACTCGAGCCTGGGCAACTGGGGTGAAATCTTGTCTCAAAAAAAAAAAAAAAATGACTTCAATTCTTTAGCAGCTTTTTGGTTTTGTTTTTTAAAAAATCAAACAAATATAGCAAAACTATCTGTTAATCTGGGAAATGAGTATACAGGTATTCTGTTATCTTATATAGCAAAAACTGAATTAAGAAAATTGCATTTCAGATAAAATAATTTAAAGCCCAAATGTAAATTGAAAATAAAAATCTTTGTACTCAATTTTTTAAAAAACAATTAAAATGGAGCTAACTAAAAGAGACATTAGTATTTTATGTACACTTTCGGTAAATCAGCTTAAACATTACTAACTCAAGTCTCAAATATCAGGATAAAATATTACCATCTCCTTGAAAAGGTAGCAGTCACAAATGCTAACAAGGCTACAAGTCTAATTTAGAAAGATAAAGACTGCAGCTGTGTGAGACAGTGTTTCCACTACATCTCCTAACTGAAAATCCTGTTTCTCCCAACTTCACAAAAGGATTGGCTAAACACTTTTAAACTTTAGGATACCAGTTAACATTCCTGAGACACTTTTATACCCATTTTGTATGGATTTTATAGTCTGACAAGGCTGAACAGAGAACAACTTTTAGTTTAACTAAATTTTTAATATAAGTGGCTATCACAATTACATACAAAAACTATTTTCCTATACAAAAACCATTTTCCTGTACAAAAATAGGACAGAGATTTCATTCATAACAGTAAAATGAGATATACACAAGAGTAAATGGGAAGATATGTCTTGTTCTTGCCTTGATTTCAGAAGAACTATAAGAAGGAACCAGTTCAATCACATTACTAAGATAACATTATAAATCAACAATTCAAGTATTATAAAACAGCAATTCAAGTACTGTATTATTGGGAAGAAATGGGTAAGAGACTGCAGGAGGCAGAAAAACATCCAGATGTAACATGGCAATTTTGTAAATGAAGAAGGTAATATTTCAATTAGTGGATTACTTGATTAAAAGTATTAGGAGAAATGGGCTTGTAATTCCAACTATCATTTCTTCATCCTTATTTTACATTAAAAATTAAACCTATATTCACTATTTACATGTAAAAAATAAAACAATGAGATAAAATATGTGTATATATAAGCATAAAACCATGCCCAATTGGTTAACTGATTAAGCATGAGTTGAAATTAAAACCAAAAAGGGAAACATAATTTGTGTGTGTAGTTTTTTAAATTTGAGCAACAAATCACCACATATAAAATAATCCAAAAAATGACATACTAGAACATGTGTAACGTAATTAAAGGCTAATATCCATAGTACACAAAAAACTGGGAACAAGTCAATAAGAAAAAAAGAATTACACTGCAGGGAAAGAGCAAGAAATAGCATTTTAAAGGAAAAACAAAAAGTGAGCAATGAATATATACAAAATTAAACCCATTTACTTTTTGCTTATCAGAATGGCAAAGACTAAAAAGATTGATAATATCTACCGCTAATTAAAAATATGGTTAAACTAGCAGAAACTTTTGATAGTAAGCTGGCACTATACATTAAATATAAGTCTAACTACTCTTTGACTTAAAAATTCAATTTTTATAACAGAAATGTATTCTGTGAGAATACTGCCAAAAGCATGCCAAGAGTTCTGTACACTGAAGCATTCATAGAGAAAAAGATGGAAATTATTCAAATGTCCATCAACATGAGACTGAATAGAAAATAATTTATCCATTAAATGGAATATATTCACCCACTGAACAAATTTTAAACACCCTGTATATTACTGGTATTACAATGACTAAGACAGTCAAGGTCATACATATAGCGAAGCTGATAGTCTACTGTTAGGGAATTAAGCAATAAAAACAAAAGGAAACTTTAGAGTGAGAACTGCTAATAAACAAGCTTATGAGGTGGAAGGTGTGCTACTCTAGCAGGTGGTCAGGGAAGGCCTGTGAGGAAGAGACATTTCATCAGAGGAGGAGCAGCTGGCCACATAAAGATGGGGCAGAAAACAAGTGAGAAGGAATGAGCTTAATGTGGTAAAGGTATTAAAAGGTCACCAGTGAACTAGAAGGCAGGGAACCATGAAGAGAGAGAGATGAGAATCAGATCAGTAAGGATGTAAAATAAAATCCAAAGTATACTGGGAAGCCAGTGAAGCAATGTGATGTATGATTTAGGCTTTCTAAAGTTCACTCTAGCAGCTATAAGGGGGAAAAAAGACAACAGGGGGCAGTAGCAAAGCAGAAAGACCATTTAGGAGGTTATTGTAGTTGTCCAGGTGAGAGGGGGTGGTGGACTACCACGTAGTCATTAAAGAGAATGAAAAAGGTCTACATTAAAAAATAATAATTATATATATATAGAGAGAGAGAGCAAGTATGCAAGACATCTGTGTATCTTTTTACATATATTTTTGCATATATTTGCATAACCAAATACATAAATGTATTATTAGAAATAATATTTGTCCAAGAAGTTAGGGTTATAGATATTAGGGTTATATAATTTAACCCTATATAGGTTAGCCAAATACTGAAATATAACGTTAAGGAAACGTTTCTAAGCATAAAATCTCAGTGGCCTATGAAATGGACTTTGTACAAAAGAAATGTGGCAACTACTCAGTCAACCATTTTGCCTCAAGGCAAAAACAAATTGCTAAAAATAAAGTATTTTCTAAAGCAAGGAAATAGTACTGCAAATTCTTCAATCTTTAAGCAAATGTCACTTTACATGTATCAATAAATTTCGTATTTTAGTAATTTAATAAATATTTGTTCATTCCTATATCTTACTCTGTTAAAGTGACAGTATTCTAAGAATCAACTGCATTATAAAGTCACCAGGTTTCTGAGTCACTTACAGCATCTTAGTATCTTTTACAGCATAATTTTAGGATACTGCCTTGTGGATCAGCTAAACACTGAATTCTGCCTTTGACATACTTAACAAGGTAGCATAATTAAATTCCTAGCAACTTTGGTTCTGAGCCTATCTCATTGAATCTTCCTAGCAACCTCATAAAGAAGATATAATTCCTCAAAATATCACAAGAAAACTGACTAGCAATATTAATGTAAGACTACCTAATAAGCCATTCAGTTAAAATTCAAATCCAGGTCTGTTTGTAGCTCAGTCATGTACCCTTTCAATCTAATCATATTTGCCACCCCCATACCAAAGTTAGAGACAACTGGTAACAGTCAATGTTGCAGATAAATCAAAGAAAGGGGTTAGCCAATTTTATATAAAGGTATCACATGTAATAGTAAAGAACTATATCTATAAAAAGTGAACTATATCCTTTCAACAGTGACTATAGCCTCCAAAACTTCTTTCAATATTTGAGATTTGAATCACTATATACGCTATACTTTGTGTGCCTAGCTAGACAGTACTAGATACGCCAAAGAAATTGATTTTATTTCAAGAAAGTTTCTAGATGTTAATCTCCACATTCAGACTACAGGCAGAATTAATGGGGAGGTACTCAATGACTTCCAAATTATATCCCTTAGTGATAACCTTTCTCTACTCCATTTGTTATTAAGAGTTTCCCTTCCCCACTATACCAGCATGCTGACCTTACAAAAAAAGAAAATTTAAAGCACCCAATGAGTGAACTCTGTGACAGCTGAGACAGTACCTTTAGAAACAGCTTCTGTTTCGAAAGTGCTTTGCATGTCTTAAGCTCTTAAATATTTGATGAACTAAATGTGTGAATAAAAAGAAAATGCTCAAAGTAGACAGGAGAACAGACAAAATGTAATATGGAGGCTTAGAGAGCTAACAACAATTATTTATAACCTAAGAGATTTCTTAAATGCCTTCAGAACCATGAAAGATTCATTTATGAACAACAGGTATCATCTAGAACAGGGTTCAGAAAACTTTTTCTGAAAAGCATCAGAAAGTAAATATTTTAGGTTTTGTGGGCCATAAACTCTTTGTCACAACTACTCAACTCTGCTACTGTAGTAAAAGCAGCCAGACAATATGCACACTACTGAGCATGAATGGCTGTGTCCCAATAAAACTTCATTCACAGGAACTGAAATTTGAATTTCATAACATTTTCACGTCACAAAATATTATCCTTTTGATTTTTTTTTAATCTATCCAAAAACGATTCTTAGTTCATAGGCCATAAAAAAACAGTGGGCAGTAGTTTGCCAACCCCTCATTTATTTGATACATACTTTCACTGAGAACAAAGGAACGTGGATTTTTACATTTTAATAATGCACATTAAGCCTAAATGTGAAGACCTGTAATAAAAAGGTTTTAAGTGGGTTACTAAGAGAAATCACAAAGTTTTCTTTTCCTCATGAGTATCTTCAAAAGTATGAAACTGGACCAAATCACACATGAAAGCTACACCAAGACAATTTATTTGGGAAAACTGTTTCAGGCCATTAAATAGTAGTATGGGCTAAACCATAATTCAGCCACAACATATGCATGACTTTTAAAAATCTTTTTTTTTTTTTTTAAAACTATGAAGACCTAAAGGTTTGCTTGAAGGTCCCCTTAAACTGGCAACCAGATCCTTCCAATGGTTCTTAACCAAGGGTGTTAATCGGACTAACCTGGAACATCTAGAAATACCAAGAGATTCTCTATCAGAGGGGCTGGGGAAGGGCCCTGGCATTGTATTTTTAATTTATGTGTCATAGGTTGCTGATGCTGCTCCCCATAGCTAAGGACTACAGCTAAAGTCAAACCATATGATCCAAACTTCATGCATGCCATTAGGAAATAACCCAAGTTAAAGCAGCATCTGTTTGTTAAGACAATACAGATTCTTAAACTTTTGAAACCTTCTTCCCCCACCATACGTGTCAAGTTTATCTTATTCTTGCAAACAGAAAGACATTTTGCTGCCTTTGACAGCCTTACTCTAATAATAGGCCTCATAATTATGAGGCTCTCTTACAGTTAGAAAAAGAAGATGACAGAAAGAGTAAGCTAGGAAGCTTGTATTATCAAAATGTGACTGCTTTTCATTATTTCAATGCAGAACTTTTAGGACTATTCCCTCATCTTTGTTCTATTGTGAGTCCAAAGACACACCAATAAATGAGTCATAACCTCGAACTATGCATGAGTGCTCCACTAGTATATGTTGTTTTCTCAATTTACCAGATTATGACGTTAATCAAATTTTCCCACAACTCCTCTATTTACACAATAGTTTCAGCAATACCAATAGTATAAAACAATGTATAGTTTTTCATTCAACAAATATTTATGCATCAGCTACATGCCAGGATCTGTAATAGATTCTGGGTGTGCAGTAGTGCAGAATGCAGAAACGGTCCCTGCATTCTGGAAAGGGAGACAGACAACCAAATAAGCAATTACAAAACAGTATATAACTAAGTAACAAGCGGGAGAAGGGAGTGGAACACAGCAGAAGCGGAAGGAAGTCCCACTTAGAGTGGTCAAAGGCTTCTTGAAGGTAACACGTAAGCTGAGACCTGAAGAAGGATGCAAAAGAGCCAGCATGTAAGGAACAGAGAAGGAACATTCCAGAAATAGAAAATAAGGTGCAAAAACCCAAAGTCATGAAAGAACATGATCGTCTTTCAAGAACTAACCCTTGAGATCAGAGCAGTCTGATTATAGAGGAAAAGGGTGACTGCAGTGAAATGTTAAAAATAGCCAGAACACATAGAGCTCTCTAACCTTTGGTAAGAAAAGTGTTTTCTATTCTACATGACACTAAAAGTCATGAAAGGTTATAAGGAGGTGAATAACATATCATTCGCGTTTTTAAAAGCTTGTGCTATAATTTAAAAAAATAGAAGAAAACAAGAAACAAGGGAAACCACTAAGGCAGCTATAGCAATGGTCCAGCTGATAGATGGTGGTGGCACTAGGGACAAGTAGTAGCTAAACAAATATTTAGGAAGTAGAAACAACAGGCTCTGTTGATGGGATGAACTAGATATAGTAGCTGAGAAAATTAAATTAGATAAGAGGAATAAAGATGAGTCCTACCTATCCGGCTTGCACAATTAGATTGTGATAATAAATCTAGTGCCATGTAATAAAAAACAGCAGTTTCTAAAAGTGCACTCTCCAATGCAATAGCCACTAATTACACAGCCACATTTCAAGTGTTTAATAGGCGCATGCAGCTGGTTGCTACCAACTAAACAGCACAGATATAGAACATTTCCACTGTCTCAGAAAGTGTGGACTACTGGACAGTGCTGTGCTAAAAGTAAGAAACGTGCCAAATGCAGGGGTCCATCAAGACCAAAATTCTAAAGTCTGCATTTGATTGGCCAACGTGTAGGTCCAGTGGTGAACTCAGCAAGAGCATGTTGACTGGAATTGCATTAATAATAATATATTGGAATAATATATCACAAACTGGGATGACAGTGAAAAGTGGAACCATATACAGAGGGTATCTTTCAGTCCATGAAAAGGAGAAGAAAAAAAAGGCTGGGTGATTCTAGAATCATCATTCAACAAAACTTTATTGAGCATTTTTAAGTTCCAGATACGTCCAGCTACCAGGGATACAAAAACAGAGCAAGGGCCCTCAAAGCGGGGGAAATAAGCAAGTAGACAAACTTTCAGATGTGATTAGAGACATCAAATAAATGAAAATAATATGACCAAGTCCAACTGAGCAAACAAGGAAGATTTCAATGGACAAAATATCTGACATCAGCCATGAATGCTTGATCAGTCTGAGGAAAAACAAAAAAGCTGAAGAGGGAGAGGAGAAAAGTAACAGGTGATGAAGGATGTGGTCTGAATATACAGGAGCTTGAGCTTTTACTGAATAAGATGCTAAGCCCCTGGAAGTTTCTGAACAAAAAAGTTACATGATTTATTGTTATAAAAAGAGTTATTCTGGTTACCACGCTGAAAACACATTTAAGGGGGAAAAAGGTATAAGCAGGGAGACCAGTTAGAAGGCCTTTCCAATAATACACGCAAAAGCCATTCATAATAGCAAAGACAAAATCAACCCAAATGCCCATCCACGGCAGACTGGATGAAGAAAACGTGGTACATATGCACCATGGAATATGATGCAGCCTATAAAAAAGAACAAAATCAGGTCCTATGTAGCAATGTGGATGCAGCTGGAGACTATTTACTGTAAGCAAATCAACACAGGAACAGAAAATCAAATGCCGCATGTTCTCACTTGTAAGTGAGCTAAACACTGGGTACACACGGACATAAAGATACAACAGACAGGGACAAGAGCAGGGAGGGAAGGAGAAGGAAGAGTAGACAAGTTATCTATTGGGTACTACGCTCACTACCTGGGTGACTGGTTCAACTGTACCTCAAACTTCAGTATTATACAATATACCCTTGTAACAAACCTGCACATGCACACCCTGAATCTAAAATAAAAGCTGAAAAATAATAATACAAACAAAAGATGGCATGGCATGGTTTCAGCTGAGAAATGATTAAGATTTTTGGATATGCAGACATGCACCACATAAGAACACTTCAGTTGATGATGAACTGCACATACAACAGTAGTCCCAAAAGATTATAATGGAGCTGAAACATTCCTATCACCTAGTGATGATGTAGCCATCGTAACATGGCAGCACAATGCTCTTCTCATGGTGTCTGTGGTGATGCTGGTGTAAACAAACCTACTGTACACTTCAGCTGTATAAAAGTACAGCGGGCCAGACATAGTGGCTCATGCCTGTAATCCTAGCACTTTGCAAGGCCAAGGTAGGAGGATTACTTGAGGCCGGGAATTCCAGACCAGCCCTGGCAACAGAGTGAGACCCTGTCTCTATTTGATAATGACAATGATTGTGTTACAGGTATTATTTTAGAGTGCACTCCTTCTATTACTTATTTAAATTTAAAAAAAAAAAAGTTCACTATTAAAACTGCCACAGGTAGATCCTTCAAGAGGTAGTTCAGACGGCACTGTTCTCCTAGGAGGCGGCAGCTCCATTTCTGTTACTGCCTCTGAAGACATTCCAGGACAAGATGTGGAGGTGGAATAAGTGATACTGATGATCCTGACCCTCTGTAGGCCTAGGCTAATGTGTTCATAGTTTTTAGCAAAAAAGGTAAAGGGTAAAAAATAATTTTAAAAATAGAAAAAAGTTTACACAATAGAGATATAAAGGACATTTTTTGTAGAGCTGTACAATGTAATAACAGCTGTGTATAAACAGCTTACAAGTGTAATAACAGCTAAGTGTTATTACAAGTGTCAAAAAATTTTACAAAGTAAAATTCGTAAAGTAAAAAAGTGACAGTAAGCTAATTATTGAAAAAAAGTCTCTTAAAACCTTAAAAAAAATGCAGTGCAGCCTAAGTGTACAGTGTTTATAAAGTCTACACTAGCGTACAGTAATGTCCCAGGTCTTTCACAATGACTCTAGTCATTCGATGACTCACCCAGAGCAACATCTAGTCCTGCAAGCTCCATTCATCATAAATGCCTTATACAGGTGTACCATTTTTTATTTTCGATACCATATGTTTACTGTAATTTTTCTATGTTTCAACATGTTTAGATAAAAATAGTTATCTTTATGTTACAATTACCTACAGTATTCATTACAGTAATTGGCTGCACCACATAGCCTAGATGTTTAGTGGGCTAAACCATCTAGGTTTGTCTATGTATATTCTACGATGTTTGCACAACCATGATTACCTCCTAATGACGCATTTCTCAGAATGTATCCCCATCATAAAATGACACATAACTATATTTTGAAGGGAGAATAGACAAGGTCTGCAGAGAGAATTTAGATATGGGGTATGAAAGATGACTCAAGAACTGCAAGGTTTTACACTAGGTAACTGGAAAGACAGAACTGCATTTCAGAAGAGACTTAAGATGCAACTTTGGGGAAAACTGGGAGGTCAGTTTTAGACCTATATTACGTTTAAGAAGCTTCTTAGACATCCAAAATGCTGACCAAAAAATACCTGGATATCAGGTTAAGGATGTCAGTTTGGAAGTCATTAGCAAATAGATGTAAATACCATCTGTATGAAGCTATGATACTGGAGTAAATATGCACAACAAAAAAGGAGAGATTCAAAAACTAAACCTTTGGCCACTCCAACAGAGGTCAGAAAGATAACAGAAAAAAAGAAGAAGAAGGAACTGCCAGTGAAGTAAGAAGAAAACCTCCTAACAAACATGGTGGCCTGGAAACCAATGAAAAGGCATTTCCAGCAACTGTAGCAATGGTGCCAAACACTACTAAGAGATTAAGTGAGATGAGAACTACAAGTTTATAACATGGTGGTCACTGGTGGGGATTCAGAAGAAAAAGGGAGTGCATAAAGCAACTTTTCAAGGTATTTTGCTGGAAAGAGAAGCGGAGACTGAGGTGGTGAGTGAGAGACAGGGAGAAAAACGTTTTTATAACGGGATAATAGCATGTTTGCTCATAAAAAGAGCCAGAAGAGTAGGAAAAACCATTGATACAAGTGAAGAGGGATGCTATGGTAACATTCTCGAGAGCAAGAGGGGATGGGATCTGGTGTACAAATGAACTGGGTGGCCCTATCTTGGAAGGCTACAGTTCATCCAGTGACAGAGGAGAGGATAAAGGACATAGTCATAGATACTAAGGATCACTGGGCATGAAGCCAGGGAGGGACAAGATTGTTGAACATGTATACAAGAAAGTGATTATAATTCAATGAAACTTCAGCTATGTAGAAGTGAGGGTGAGGAACAGGGAAAAGCTTGGATAAACTGTAAGTCCCAATGGGACTGATGGGTTGCTGGAGCTGATATATTCACTAAAGGTATTAGAAATCGGGGTGTTTGAAATGAGATTGGGGGAAGGGAGCACAGCTACTGATAAAAGACTAAGTATTCCAGGATATGACAATAGGAATGTGTAGGTAGGGTAGAAAACAAGATCACTGGAGGAGAGGAAATTAAGGAACTAAGAGACCAGGATATTGGAAGCATCTTCTACATCAAAGTTTGTACCAGATTGTAAATCAGCATACTGCTTCCTTCATCAAAATCTTGCTACAAAAAAAGTAAGCTGAACTAAACAGTAAACAGTGACACAGGTGACTTCCATTCTGGCATAAACTCCTTAATTCATACAGGTAATAAACAGTTACCAGACCAAGTCTTGACTGGTACTGCTCTACATGGATACTGATGTCCCCAAGAATTATGACAGAAATAAAAGAGAAATGACAATGAGCCAAGAGCTAATAAAGTGATCAAGGAAAAATGTGAATGACCCAGGAACGTTTGTAGGTGCTTGAAATAAAGATGAGCAGTGGGTGGTATAATCTGATCACATGAAAGTCAAAGCTTTAACTTTCGGAGAAGGTCAAAAAGTTGACAATGAGAAACAAAAGCAGACATTTAGTGTACACACCTTAGTAAAGTATTATAAGGTGTGCAGGCAGGGAAAACTTCATCACTTGAGAGAGCTGCAAGAGAAGCAGCATTCTCGGGGAGAATGCCAAGTTACAGCTGGAGTAAGAAAGGAAGAACATTCACACAAAAGATTGAGAAGAGAAAGGATTTTCTGATGACCGAGTTCTAGAAGTTACAATGAATGGATAACAGATGATGAAAGGTGTGAGACAGGACCAAAAAAAAACAACAAGATTAGAGTCTGGGGGATGAGTTAACAAAGAAGAGCAAGTGTAACTAAAGGAACAATGTCCTTGAAAAGGCATGCCTCAGGATTGGCCTCCGACCAGAATGCAGTACTACTTCTTCCTTCACTGTAAACACAGACCCTTGATGAAGCTTGATGTCAACAAGGTGAAGGAGTTCCTACTTAGCTCCTGATGGGAGAGAGAGGGGAAGCTGAGGAGAAAAGGGAAGGAATTAAATGGCCCTTCTGCCTTAAACATTTCAGACAAATGTAATGGAATCTGGGTTATAATGGCAATCAGGAAAAACCTAAGGCCCTTTAGCATACAGTAAGGGCATTCTTCAAGCATGAGAAATAAATATTCTTCTAAAAAATCAAATTTTAATATTTCCCAGGATCCTCTTGTCAGAAATACTATTTTAACTATAATTACTCTGCCTCAAGGGTGACCCCTGATCTTCTGGCATTCCTAGACATCTCATCTCTAAACTTTCTAGCCTCTTATTTCTTATTCTATGCGGAATAGAATGGCTGGCACTCTCAATCAGGACCCAGGAAAAATGACAGCACAATTAAAACAGGACAACAGTGGTCAGCAGAGGACAACTTATGAGATACAAACTAACAAAGCAGGTGGGCTTAAAACTTCACAACATTCAGCAAAATGTCAGAAAACTAATATACTAAATTTATAATCTATTTAAAGAGCAGTATGTTTCCTAAGTAACATTTAGTTTGTACTTTTGTACCTAAATGAACTGTAAAGCCTAAGCAAAGTTTGAGGACATTCTTTCAATGGCTCAGAAAGAAATTTAAGGGTCTGCCTCAGCACTTTCCTACACAGGGGAATGGAACTCCATTTGGAAGCCTCCATAGTTACCTGGATTGAAAAATATTTCCAAGAATCCCTTCTTCCTCCCTTATGCAGGTGGCATTCATCTAGTATACGCAAAACTTCAGACACTCACTCCCTACACCCTTACCCCAAAACCACTTAATTATACTTAAAAAAAAAAAAAGCAAGCAGTTCCTAATCCCTGTTACAGCTGTTCAGTTTACTTCATAGTAACACAAAATTGGGAGCAGTTTGCAACAACTATCCCTCAGTATAGCAAATTACTACCACCACTTAAGATCATCTTCAAATTGCACTCCCAAGAAAATTTGCAGTAAATTTTACTTCTTACATTTTTATATGGATGTCCAATAAGGTATGCTATATATCTTCACAAATATGTATTTCTGCTATTACAAAACCCTGTAAGAGAAGCTTATCAAACTAAACCTAACCCTTCAGCTTTTTTGTACATCTCTGGCTTCCAACTCAGCTACCAGCATTTAAATTTACTAATCATAAGGTTTATATGCCATGTAGATGAATTAACTTGAAAGATGAATTAACCTACTAAAGTAGGTTAAAAATATTCCTCAAGTTTTAAATCATTTAACATATCTGTTACAAGTCAGTTAAAAAGAAAATACTAGTCCAGTAACATGTGAATTACTAAATCAGAGTAAAACCGTGGGGATATTAGTGAAAAAATTAAAAGAGAGAAAATGGAAGTACGATGAAGCAGTTTCACCCCAGCATTATTCAGCTGTTCACACTCCTCAAACCCTCATCAAGAGGGGAGGAAAAAAGCCTTTTCAACAAATTCAAAAGATATCAGAGGTAGGAAACTTCTAGGATATTACAAAAGAAACTTTACAGTGGTTCCATGAAGTCACATGGAGATTGTGAGATAGGCCAGGGCACCTCTAGGATTAATGTTTCATGAAAGGTTCACTGATCTTGTATTTTACACCATCATATTGTAATAAAAATAACTGCAAACTATACAGCACTATTTTCAGATGATGCTTTTTAAACCAATGCTGGCCTACGATTTGTATTTTTAGTCCATTTAAACATGGAGTTTGAAGACTAAACACCCCACTTTTCTTTTTGAGACAGTCTCCCTCTGTTGCCCCGCTGGAGTGCAGTGGCACAATCTCGGCTCACTGCAACCTCCACCTCCTGGGTTCGAGAGATTTTCCTGCTTCAGCCTCCCAAGATGGGATCACAGACGCCTGCCACCATACCTGGCTCATTTTTGTATTTTTAGTAGAGACAGGGTTTCACCACGTCTGCCAGGGTGGTTTCGAACTCCTGACCTCAGGTGATCCACCAGCCTCAGCCTCCCAAAGTGCTGGGATTACATGCATGAGCCACCACACTCGGCCACCCCACTTTTCAAATTCTGGAAATTCCTTGTTAGCAGCAAAAGATTTAACCAAAATCTATTTAACTGCCTGCATAAACTTATACTGACAAAAAAGCCATATGCCATTAATTTAAGTAAAACATATTCAATTAATTTTTAATTACCTAAACTGTTTTTAAGTTTTGGATCTAGTCTAAAAGTAATAGTTTAGCTTAGAAATGCAAACTTCTGGTAAAAGGGACATGATTTAAAGACCAGTAATATCTGAGGCTGACATGAGTTGTATATACAGAATTTAATTTGTCCAGCATTTCAAGTGCCTTCACAGATTTAAGTTTTGAGACCTCTTAAAAATACACTTAAAGAACTCTATTTAAGATGGTCAAGTAATGAGCAAGTTACTTCTCCCCCTTTTCCTTGAACCAGGCCATCTTAATTCCTAACTTTAAAAATGTGAGTTTTCCAGTTTTCACAAATAAGTTAGTAATATGAATCTTGCTCTTAAGTTCCTAATTTGTAATCGACACAAGGTATTTTCCAAATGCCTAAATACAAACCTAATAGCTTAATGTTACCTGCTAAACTATGTACATTCACAGAACCAGTCATTTCACAGAATCATGAAAACATCATACTTCAAATGGGATTACTGCAGTATTCAGCCAATAAGTGTATTTAATTTGTGCTGAATACAGCATCTTAAAATATGAATTTTGTTCACTGACACTTGCAAATCAAGAGATGTACATTAATCTGGATTTCATACTTCTCTTAGGGTAAAAAAAAAATCAGATGATCTGGCAACATAAACTATATTCCCACACAATGACTGGAGCTGCTTATGACTGGCTGCCTAAATGGGACATATGCACTCCAATTTGTAGTAGTCCACATGGACCCATTTAGCCAATACCTAAGTGGCCCTGGAGACATCTGAGTAGCCATTCCCACTATAATGCAATAAGACCAATCCTATAAGGCTTGTGAAAGCAATCTTATTCTTGGTAACATATCTTGAACATCAAATTGTCGTGTCCTACATTAATGAAGGCAAGTAGCCCATTTCAAGAGACAAATTAAATCCCCAGTAACATTTTTTTTCAGTAAGTTATATGTACATAATTTTCCAAAGAACTTTTAAACCTACTCTCATTTCTCAGAAAACTCTTGAAAAATCAGAACAGAAGCTTATACATAGTAAATGCTGCCAATACTAAGCACCAACTTGGAAATCACTAATTTACAAGTGTGGTCCTTGAGGGAGGAATATTTAATCCATTCAGAAATAATCATTCACATAAAGCACTTGAGGCGTTCTTGCGTTTTTGGTTTAAAAGAAAAAAAAACTAAATATAGCAATAATACATTTCTTACTGAAAAATCATATACCAATGTTTCCACAAAATTACACTGAATTACAAAGGCAAAGTAAAGCAATCACTGACAGCTGTCATTTCCCCTCCCTACACTTAGTAACATTTAAATTTCATTCCAGAAATATATTCTGAAAAACAAATTTTTAAAAATCTAAACCCTGAAAAATTTCCATAAGCTGACCATTTGACTTCCAAAAGCTAATTTAGAATAAGCTTCATTCCTGTTGGTAATTAAGATTCTAATGTGAAACAAGTATTTTCAGAAAATAATATTAATAGAAAAACCATGAACTTTAAAATAGGAGCCTGGAGAAAGCATGTATGGAAAAATTTAAAGGTCAAAACACAATTCATCATAGCCCACCACTATGTACAAATGAGACCAACTGGATGGTCACTAAGGTCACACACACTGGCTCAGTTACCTTTATTTCTATCTATTTCCTAATATAATCAAGTTAAGCACTTACTTATGTTTTACTCTGACTGATTTTAGACAAATTGACAATTCACATCTTCATTAATTTTTTCTAAGAATTTCAGTTGCTCTAATCCATCAACATAGCTAAGCATTATGATCCTTTGCCTCCTAAAGTACTATATTGAGATTCCAGTTTATCATCATGACATATTTAAGCAGAACTGCCTATTCAAAGTGATCTTAAAAAAACCTCGCTACTTTTCTACTGGAAATATTGGCTGAGACGACATTTTCTCAAGCGTGTCTTTTAATTAGCAGTAATGATATGAATGAATGATTTTAGAAATCAAAGGTTTCTTAGTTGCTTCTCCCTCATCAGAGTTATTCACAAATATATTCCACATAAACTTGTCTGGAACTAAAAAAAAAAAAAAAAAAAAAATCACAAGCATTATACTATATCCACTGGAGGGCACTCAACATGACCCAAGCATGGAATGAACCTGCTCCAACACTACTTGCTCTGCTGCTTCAGGCTTGAGGGAAACTCTCAGAGTGGGGAATGTCTCTTAACAGAAGAGATGATCATAAGTTATTAAAAAAAAAAGGTGGGTAAACCCTAAAAATGAGTTCCTAATGTGACTGACTTTATCTTTCAAGAGCTGCTTTTTCCTTAGGGAGGAAGCAATTACATGCATACTTCAAGGACAGCAGGGTTCAGGCCTCAACATATGAGCCTAGGTTTCAAACGGAGCCAAGCTCAGCCCTGCATGAAACACAAAAGCAGCATTCTTAAGTAAACAGAGGAAATAAAGAGCTTTCCCCTCAGTTTAAGTGATGAAAGACTATAGGAGTTAACTCCTACTCTTTTCAATCAACACAATCATTTATTTTCCTTTCATGAAACCTGAGAAGTACGTATTTATTTTAACCGATTGGCCCACTTACCTATCACAATCACAACTGCAACATTACATAAATAGTCTGTTAAAGAAGGACAACTGAATCTGCAAATCAGTATCTTCTCAATGAGGGTACAGGAGGCAATGGCTAAATACGATGGACGAATCAGAAGCACTCCTGGGCTATGTTTACTATTTACTTTTAGAGTATAAGAATGTTCTCGGTCAAGCAGTTTCAACAGTAGATACCACAGTTCCAATAAAAAGAGGGCTACAAGAAAACAACTAAGTTAACACAATATTTCCAAAAACAATGTCACAAATCAACATGCCACATTACAGAAGAGTTGTAAATACCTTTTGTTAGACAACTGTCCAACTCTAAAAGCCTTCATCCTTTGTGCCCTGGGTTGGCAGTCAAGCATGCTTCCGACTAAGCTCAAAGTACAAACTTAAAATTTACCACCTACTCATCTACAATTATTGGTTATCAGCAGCTAGGAAACCACGAAAGAGAAATAAAATAATCTTCTAACAGGACAGATGTATTATTTCATTTCAATAACACTGAAGTTTCATTTAACCGAATATACAGTCTATTTCAGTTTTAATTTCACTGCTACTTATAATTACAAAATAATGATACTGAAACTTTTAATTCTCCACATCCCTAGTTTCAACAATACTTAGCATGCACCTCTCCCCACCACGCCCTATAACAAAAAAAGGTATCTACGATAGTTTTTGCTAAAACATTTCAAAATACTCTTAAAAGAACTTGCCTCCTCATTTTCTATCTTGGTGGTGATGTTATGAAAACAAGCATAGAGACCCTCATTTATGCCAATTTTTATCCAGTCATCAACAGGAACAGTAAAAAGCTCAGTCTGATAAATTCTAATACTAGCAATACACTTTTCTATATCATCATCTTAGTAAAGGAAATAATCAGGTAACAGTTTTAAAAACCCCTCGATACTCTGAAACCTGAACACTGTTAAATGCTTCATTTTTGTATTAGCCACCTTATTTTTTTTTAAGTTGGTTTTTCCTGAAACTTGTAAATGATTGTTCTGGTCTGTGGGAGACTCACGACTCCTCAGGACTCTAAAGTTACATGCTATACTAAGTTCTCTAGCACAGGTTTTTACTTTTCCCCACCCCCAGGACTCCAGACTTGAATAGTTTCAGCATTCCTTTAATCCTACAGAATAGACTTCTGAAAGTTTTTCAAGTTATTGTTGCAATAATCTCAGGGCCTTGTCCTTGTACATGGCCTTCAGAACAAAGGTTAGGTCAAATTAATGAATACTGGGTGCAAATTAACCAAATTTTGTCTGGTGTGAAAGGACATCCTCAAACCCTTAAGGGTACTTTTTTTTAATCAGAAATTTTTCAAAGATTTAAACATAAAAGTAGAACAAATGTCGCAGCAGCCTTAGTTCAAACGAAAAGACTCCAAAGTAGAAATTTATGTCAATAATTTAAGCAGAGAGTAAACCAGCGGTATAATATAAATAACACTTGAGGCTATATTAATATTTCTTAGGATGAATACAAGAATACAAATCAACACGAAGACATCTGAAGGTACTGAATGTTCGTTCACCAAGTGACAAACACTGAAATGGCTTCCTAAATTCCAGACAAACTACTTTACAACTTAGCGAGCTGAAAAACATTAGCCTAGACATTATCAAAGGAAATGCTGCCGTCTCTTCAAGTTGATGTCTAGCCTAAGCCACCATTATTCACGATACAAAGCTCTCATTTCACTAAAACCACTCCTCGATTTCCTTTTGCCGACCTCTGCATACCAGCAGCCTAGTCTTTCTTCATTCACCACTCACAAACTCGAGGGGTGGGGGGCCGGGGAGGGGGGGAGACCACAGATGTCTGGAAGATACAAAGTATGAGACAATGTCCCTCCAAAAGGGAACAACTACACCCAATGCCAAAGCTTTCCAGCTTGATAGATTCAGAAGCGGGCTATAGGAACTTAACTTCGAAAAGTCTCGGTTCAAAGTCCTCTCTCTAGACCAAACACTGAAAGAAGTTGCAACTGCTTGAATTCCATCTGGCCGTTTTGCAGAGAAGGAAAAATTCCCTCCGCTGAAAAGAAAATGTGCTCTAAAAATCAAGTTTAGCTGCCATCAAACTATCTGAATAAATTTAAATTATTTCTACGAACAAAATTCTAGAAGCGGTCTGAGTCAGAGGCTGAATCCTGCAGTTTACTTGGTAAGAAACAGTAAGCCGTCACCTTCCCCTTCCTCCACCCCTTGTTTCACTAGGGTCTCATGCCCACTACCATAAATCCAGAAGACTCCCAGTACTTTATCCACTGCTTTCACTCACGTGCACAGTACGCTAAAACATAGGTGCAAAACATGGATTTTTCATGTGCACACCCTACTGACGCATCGCACCGACCGCACTAAGAGTTTAGTTACGCTGAGGTTTAAAGTTGCTTCAATTCAAACTCACATAGGTAGGGCATCACCAAAAAAAAAAAAAAAAAATTAACACTTCTATTCTTCTTAACGAAAGACGAAATCTTAAGAGAAAGTCCACTCGTCGGATCCCCAGGACAGATGGGACTTAGGGTGGCGCTCCGGCCTGAGCCCCCGAACCCCAACTCGCCGCAGGAGCTGAGAAGGCGGAGCCCCCCGGCCCCACCCCGCCCCCCACCCCGGCCCCGGCACATCCCGAGGCGCAGGGTCCCTCCCCCAAACTCGGTCAAGGCCGGAGCCCCGGACAGAAACCACAGACCCCCCACCCCCACCCCGCCGGCCATCCGGGCTGCTGGACGCGACCCCGCGGCACCCCCTCCCCGCAAGCGATGCCCCCGGGGCCCCCGGGGGGCAGCGCGACCGGAACCCGGGCCCGGCCGCCGCCCTCCGCGCCCCGGGCGCGGCCCGCCCCCGCCGTCCCCCACCTGAGCCCCCCGCTCCCCACCCCAGGTCCCCGGGCTGCGCCCGGCCCGACTCCCAGCCCGCCGCCCGGACCGCGCGCCTGCGACGAAGTTTGGCTCCGAGAGGAAGCGGGAGCAGCCCCGGAAGGATAAGGAAAGGAGCGACCAAGCACCTCAGGGGAACAGGCTGCTCCCGCCGCGGGAGTCCGACCGTCCTCGACCTGCGGTGGCGGCCTGGCGGGGACTGAGGCTGCTCCTCGGACCTTCCTCCGTCTCCGCCTCCCCTCGCTCTCCGCTCCCGGGGCTGGGCTACCGCGGCTGCCACAGACCGAGAGACTTAAAATGGCGCCGCACAAGGAGCTCTTATAAGTCGCACAGAAGCCGCTGTATCCTGCCGCCGCCGGCACCGCGCGGAGCGTTCCGCCGCGCGAGGACACGGGGCGGGGCGCGAGAGGGCGGAGGAAAGTAGTCCCGCGCCGCCAGCCGAGCGCCGCCCAGCAGTGCGCCGCCGTGAGAGCGCCCCGGGCCGGGGCGGGTGCCCGCGCTCCCCACAGACGCTCCCCGGGGCGAAGGCTGGTGGCTGCCCGCCGCGCGGGCCCTGAGGGCAGCCCCCGCGGGCGCCGTGGTCTGCGTCGGGGAGGCCAGGCCCCTGCAGGCCTGGGTGCGGGAAGGTGGCCCCGGTCTCCTCCCCCGTCCCAACCCGACGCCCCCGCCCCGCGCGTTTCCCGAGCCGGGAGAGCAGCTGCAGGACTCGGCGCGCCTTTGCCGCGGCCTGCGGAAGGTGGCTCCTCGGCCCCGGCCCTCGGGGACCGCGCGGGGCGGACGGGACGGGTCCTGGGCGGGCGGAAGTTCGGGGCCAGGGCGGCGGCGGGGGCTCATGGGCGCCGCCGCTGCCCCGTCGCCCGTCTGCGGACTCCAGCCCGGCGCGGGTGCGGGGGCCTGGCGACCTTGCGGTCTGTGCCGCGCGCTCCCTGCTGGACCTGGCTCGGAGCCCAGTCTCACGGCACCCAGAGGCCCCCCACTGTCCGGACGGTGGGTCCCACCTCCCGGCAGGCGGCTCAGCCTGTTTCGACCTGACCCACCGGGCCAAGCCGCCCTCTGTCCCACTCACGAAGGCTGTGAACTCCCCGCAGAATGGGCGCCAAGCCACAATTCAACAAGTCCTGAGTACCTACTGTGAACAAATAACTAGTGGAAATGGATTCGCCCCAGAGCACTGTCAGTTAGGTTAATTCTTATAGATTCCATTTTTACCTGGTTCCACTTGTCACTAGGCATCAATAGATTTATTTGTGGGGATTTTTCTTTGGAGAAGAAGATTTTTACGGTATTACCTGAGAAATCGAAGTATGTTTATAGAAAAAGCGATCGATTAGGCAGCCTCTAATTTTTTTTGACTTTCTATTTAAAAAACGTTTTGTAATTAATTTTGATAGGCTGAAAAATGTTTCCCATTGTAATGCAGCAAAATTGGCATTTGTCAAATCTGCAACAATTACGATCGCTTCACTTTCTCTAGTCTATTGTTTGTGCTTATTTTTCCTCCAAAACACTGGAGAGCGTACAAAAAGCAACAGTGAAAGTTACCTCTGTGCTTTTATCCCAGGACCGCAATTAATACATGCAAACAATAGGTCTTTACACATAGATGCAGGCAGGAAACCCACTTACTTATTCACTCATGGAGGTAGGATATGTAGTTTAAGGCAGAGCTCATGTTTCAGGGACAGCATATTCTTTAAATAACTTTTATTTTTGTCTTACAGATATTTTACTATATAAATGGTAATGCCAACTGCCGTCTGTCACCATAGCACATGTGGGCCACTGCAGTGAAAAAGTCCACACACTAAGATGACGTTCAGTGAGATCCATTGTCTAGAAAGACCTTCTCATTAGTATCTTTCCTAGTAATTCTGTAGAATTAACTGTAGCTTTTGGTTGTACTCACAATTCAAAAAGATTGAACCGAAAAAGGTATTTCATTAAAGCCATGTTTCTAACATAAACTCAGAAGTATAAATGGCGTTTTCAGGTACTGATTCCTAATTTTAACTGTCATTTGCAGAGTTAAGGAATATGCAATTGATTAAAGTCATACATTCAAAATCAGACGACAGATTCACCACTTTTGCAGGGTTTTTTTTTTAATGTTGTTTTTCTATATGCAGTTTTTTTGTTGTTGAATAAGGCACTCTTGAAATTGGCTAAGAAATATCTGCACCATTGGAAGATCTAAAGTAAAAAAAGAAATTTCTATATTTCTGCTTCTGTGTTCCGTTACCAAAATAATGGGATCATTTTATACTTTTATACCAAAATAATGGGATCATTAAATACTTTAAATTTAGAATTAGGATTTTTAATCCCTATTGACACCATAAACAAATACATGTTATTTAAAAAAGGTAAAATTTGCAACAATACAGCATGCTGTTTTTCTCATCATAATAAGTTCACTGAAGAATTACTGGTTGACTAGCATTAATGCAAGTTAGTTAAACTTAACATTGCTCCTAATTTTTATTTGCATGTTTCATAAGGCAGAAATTGTTCTAGTTGTCTCACTAAAAATATGAGATGAATAACTTCTATGGAATGAAGACAAATACTATCATTAAACCAAAGAAAAATACAGTATCAAAATACCTGAGTTTGGTGAAATAAGAAATTTTGTTAAATAATTTTTTTAAAATTGACCTTGGACAATACATTTCATAAAAACAGTTGGTTATCTGTTTTTTGCCTTTTCCTTCTAGAGCCAGTCACCCTGGGTTTGACATAAATTAATCTTATGAAATGGCGACAGACAAGTGGTTCTAATTTTTAAGCTGTGTTCTTAGAAACCAAGTGTTCTCCAGCTAGTTTAAGAGAGAAGATATTTCTTGTCATGCTATCAGGCCACTGGCATATCAAGCAGTAGAAGACAGAACCTGAGTGTAAGGCATCCCTTCCCTAAAACAGATGCTTTTGAATTACCTTTAAGAGAGAGAGAGAGAGAGAGAGAGAGAAACAGCCCAGATTATTTCACACTTCAGAGAGAAATATGAATCACGCCAGCATTGTAAAGAAGGTTCGTTCACTTTTTGGATGCTTAACTCTATCAGATCCATTAATTAAACATTTATTAAGCACCTAAGACAATGAGCTTCCCTTAGAGAGAGGGAAACGGATGACTGGCTCCTTTTGATTAGGTCTCTTAAATTAATGTAAAATTATAACTTAACTGTATTTTAAGAGAAGCAGAAATGGTAGAAAACAAGCTGTGAAACTAGGGTGTGGTCTCTCTTGGACTCTACATCCGAATCGCCTCAGAAGGCTCCCCACCCAGCAGAAAGGTAAGAATAATATTCCATGCATTTAAAAACAATCAATCCCAACTCTCTAAGAAGGCTTATTAAAAATATTTCTTATGACAATGTAAAAACACTGGACAGCAGTCAGGACCAGCTTCTCATTCAGCCGTTCATCAAGTGGGCTATTTATGGACTGGGACTTTTGATTTGTAATACATCATCTCAGGGTTCAGTGTTATCTTTTGATTTCTTTCCAGCTGAACAGGCTAAGTAGTTGTAAATACCTCTTGTCAGACTACATGGTTGGCTATTCTTGCACACAGAAGTAATCTAGGAACCCACTGGGCAAGTTCGGCGGAAAGCTGCTGTGGAAAGCCTGCAGCTGATGTACACTGCAGAGCGAGGGAGGGGCGTGAAGGTGGCGGGAGGTAGTGGCCATGGTGGTTGCTGTGGCCTGGTCACTTCAGTTATGTCAGGAGCACCCTACATGCTTGGAGGTTTGTGTTCTCGAGGCCTTCACTGGTTTGCCATACTGACGAAGTATATTTTAATGGCTACCGTACAAAGTATGAAGGAGAAGCAATGGAGACATCATCCATGATATGCAAAGAACATGAAGGTATATATGTTTCTCAATGTTTCTGAGAACTCAGACAAGTACCGCTGCATTTCTAAGAAATCATGCTTTGGAGACACACACCCGTAACACACGCACGTGCACACACACACACACACACACACACCTCTATTAAAAATTTCAAAATGGTTGCAGATATTTCATTCACAAGAAGGTTAAAGGCGTTTCCCATCGCAAGAAGGATTAACTTACCGGAGGATTCTGGGACTGCAGATGTATACTGCGGCAAAATCCTAAATTCACCGAAAAAAAATCATTTCTGGACTCCAGCTGCTAAAAATAATAGAATTATAGTAAATCATGGACAAGATTAAAACTAGCCATTTTCACCTTCCAAAATGTTCAGGAAAAAAAAAAATGATTCTTTTAAGTCATTTCTTAAACAATGCAAATTTTAAAGTAGCTTTTCTTTCCAGACCTCACAGCGCCATGAAATCGATAATTTTTGATCTTTTGGTTAGTAGGCAACATGGTGAGCTATTGCAGGGACTGCAGGCAGCAGACATGTTCTTGTCAGCTAAAAATTTTCATATTGTTTTTGAATCCATTGAGATTTGTAGATGTGATATCACCGGTTTTTTGTTTTAGCTTGCACTAGGCAATAGGGATGCAAACCCTCAGTTTATCGACATATACATGTCTATTGCTTTATATGTATTAAAAACAGGGAGTCTTACTGGATCTTAAACAAAAAATTATGTAAAAGGAGTGGCTGGTGTGATTATAATCCCATCATGCAGGGTCCACGGTTCCCATTTAGTGAAATTTCGCAGAGGGCAACTTCTTAAGAACATCCCTGCTGTGCAGAGTGAAAAGCATGAACAAACCAAAGACAGAATTCATCTGTGTTTATATTTTACAAACAATGAAAAACCTACTCTTTGTATGCCTTTTTTCCCCCACCTTATTATTTCATGAAAACTGCAGCATTTTCCCCGCCCCCATCCAAACACTCACCACCCTAGCACTGCAGTATTCCGTCCCTCTTTGCTTCTCCTTCGTCTTCTTTTTCGCTTTCACAAATTCTGCACGCGCCATCTTTGTGTGGGGTGATTCTTTGCTAATTTCACTTACCCATTATCTTACAAATCAGTTCAGAAATAGAAAATTATAGTGCGCTTTGGGGCTTAATTTGCCTAAATTTCTTTCAGTCTCCCCTTCTGACATAGAAAAATGGAAACAACAAGAGGGGGAGGGAATGCCAAAAAGAGAGAGAGAAAGAGATATTTCTATTATTGACATAACCTGTTGTATACAGTGGTAATAAAAAATATTATTAACATAATAGCAACAGCTGCAGCCTAAATAGAAGCTATGAGATAATTAATGTGCTACAACAAATTAATTTGCTGCAGGTGTTTCTGCTGTGAACTGAGTAACCCATGCCATATAAAGTCTAAATACAATTACGATCCCCCACACTAAAACAAAATACTGAGTAAAATGTCCTGTTTAGTAAACATGCCTACAGAAAAAAAATTCTCCCCAGTTCTTTTCCCCCTGCCCTCCACCAATCCATGCTAAAAGGTTTAGTCATCAGTGGGTAAGTGTGGAGTTGCATCGGTGTGTATATGTATGTGTGGGTATATATGGAGGGTATGGCATTTTTAAACATAGAGGTTTTATACTGTGTCTTAGTTGGAAAACATATGGATCAGCTACATATTTCTTTTAAAAATTATAAGTAGTTTATAATATGTATGAGCTTCATTGGTTTCAGAACAAAAATTAGATGTTTCCATGTGTATAGCTGGAAAAAAAATAAGTTGAGCACTTACCTAATTTTTTAAAATCTATTTTATCAAAGAAGGAAGTGTGTTTATAGTGTAGCACTCTTTATTGATGTAAAAGAAAATTTTCTTTTCCTTTTCATCTGCTGTCACATTGAATGTTTAAGGAGAGTGGTTGCTGGTTATATCACAAGTGTGTGCCAGAAATATATTGTATCAGAGTAATGCAGGCAGGGCCTAGAGAAGGTCACAGTGCCAGAAGCAAATGTCCGTTTTCTATTTTGTACCACTCAGCAAAATTAACTTTGGGCCTAGAAAAGTGGGAGGACATACAGATTGAATTTTTTTAACTACTTGGCTAAAACATTCTTAGGGTAAGGATGTAGTCATTTAAGATTTTTCTCCTAATAATGCTGCCAAAAGAAATGACATTTTTGTTTGTATTGTAGTCTTAATTTTTTGTTAAAAAGCAAAATAAATTTTATCATGGCCAAATTTTCAAGGTTATCAGTTATTAAAATTTATTATATTGGATGATCTTAACATTTAATGCTAAATCTTATAATACAGTATTTGCTTATACAGTGCATATATTTTAAGAGCATTTTTTTGGTATAACTTTGCAGAAATTTTAGTTCTAGGTGAAGGTATAAAATTATTCAAACAGAGCGCTGTTCCAGCTATACCCAGAAGGGACACTGCATTTGCATGAATTTTCTTTAAAATATATTTTATTTTGCGTCCTCTTTTTAGGTGGACAAGCAACGTTTTTAGTCACTACCTTTCTCCGTGGAGAGGTACCACACATTTGCCACACCATTTCCCACTCATCGATGGACGTGCATTTTACTCCATCTTTCTTTTGTTTGTACTAAAGCTTTTTCTTCATAATCTGTTTTCAAATCTGTTCATGTTTTGAATGTACAATTGTAGAATTTGAGTTGGGGGAAAAAGAAAAAGAAGTAAAGGTCATATTGATTTTCTTTTAAAAAGAGGAGAAAGAACTGGCCAATTTCATGATAAAAATGAGGAAAGTGGACAAGTATGAA
Source organism: Cacajao melanocephalus (assembly GCA_963573385.1). Taxonomy (NCBI): domain Eukaryota; kingdom Metazoa; phylum Chordata; class Mammalia; order Primates; family Pitheciidae; genus Cacajao; species Cacajao melanocephalus. Next base: position 44,675 of record CAUYLG010063503.1, read on the forward strand.
ATATACACATCTCCACTGGGAATTTCTAGTCATTTTCATGTCAGCTGACTGTGTCATTCTACCAAATGGAACTCACTGAAGTCGTATAGTTCTATAATTATAAAATCAATTTGGGAAAAGAAAAAAAGTGCTTTAATTTCTGTTGCTTCAAGGGATGATCCATTCAAAACATTTTTTCTGTCCACTACAAATTGTATTAGAAGCTAAGCTATAAGAAATAAAGATAGGAAATGTCTAACACACATATTCCTTTTTCTTATTAATGTTCTCTTTCCATAGCAAACCTATCCCAGTTCCTTCAACCCTTTCTCCCATGACTTATCTTTCAGAACCCTTATTCATAGATTGTCAGTACAAGTGTCATTGTGCCGATTCTAAATAATTAAAAATGGTAGTTGTTGTAAGCCAATTTGTTTTGAGGTGGTTTGTTACATAGGAAAGCTAAGTAATAGAACAAAGAGCATTCAAATTTTGTCTTGTTCTAAATAATCACATCATACTGCGGGTTATGTGCTGCTTATCTTCTGACACAAGCATTTGTAAAGATTTTTAATGGTAGTCTTCTTAGTAAAATAATTTTGTATGTGCACCTCCAGACACATATCTACTAAAATTATATATATGTACAGCTGCCAATTACATATATTAAATATCAGTGAAGCCTGACTTCTTTTTTTTTAAATAAATATAGTGGTTGTAGTAATTATTTCCTCATTCCAATGGATCCTCATGTGCCTTCTGGGTTATAGTCACTCCACTCAGGATCACTATTCTAAAACTCTCAAATCTTTCCCATACTTAGCTTTAAAGCATTATTTCACCTATTATGAATTTGTGAAATTCATTTTTTTAAACTAAACCCAGAATTGATTTGATTTATTATAGTTACTGATTATTGCAGCATCCTTTAGGGAATTATACCTTGATCTTTTCTATTAACTGATTTTAAATAAACTCCCTTTGGCAAAAGCTGCCATTCATTTTTCTAGCAAATGTACCTAAAGTATATACAGGTTTGTGGAGTTTCTTGCATCACCATTTTCTCTTGATATATACATACACACAAAAGACAGTGTGTATGTGTATGTACACACACAGACTATTTTAACAAAAAGTAATTAAAGAGAGTATGACTTTTCAATGTCAAAAGATTCAAAGGACCTCAATAATAGTTGTACTTTTAGCAGCTTTTTGTTGAAAATCTATATAATGACAAAAAGCTATAAATTCAGTATTGATTTTGAACAAATATGTTTATTAATTTCAGTGGCATCTGAATTTGAATACTATTTGCAAACAAATGTGGAAGACTCATTTTTCAGGGCATGAACACTGATTAGGGATCGTAATGGGATATTGGAGCCTTGTTTAGCTTGATAGTTAGAAAGCCACCGCTATAATGAATACAGAAGATGCAAATCCCATTCTTCTGTGCATTAGCCATGTGACCTGAGCAGGCTCTTTAGCTTGTCTCTGCATCTTGGCATTGCTGCTGTAGCAGTAGTAATGGCAGTGCTAGTAAGTTACAGTAATCCCAATGGTGGCTTCCATTTATTGAGCTACCACCAGGGAAGAGCTTTGCCCTTCACAACCCAGTGAACTTCACTCTTCATATATAAGGCCTCTTTTAACCATCACAACTAGTGAGGTAAGGATACATCATTTTCCCCATTTTACATTTTGGAAATTGAGACTTAGAGAAATCGAAGTTTGCTCAAGTTATAAGCTAAATAAAGACAGAGCTGGGATTTGAACTCTGGAGCTGCGTGGTTCAGTTAAATAGCCATGAGCCACATGTGGCTATTAATTAAAATTAAACACCACATTTTGAGCACCCAGTAGCCATATGCAGCTACTATGTTGCACAGCACAAAAATATCTTCTTTATTACTGTAAGTTCCACTGGACGATAATGAACTCTGCTGACCAACTGCAAAGCATGTACTTTACTGGATTTAATTCTTCCTCACCCATTCATGCCTTTACTTGTTCATTCATTCAACAGATATTTACTGAATACCAACTATGTGCTTGTCACCACATGGGACACTGGAGAATTATCTCACTGCATTGTGGTCAAGAACAAATGAAATAGACATGAAACAGTCGTTTAAGCTCTCAGGTTCTAGGTAAAAGTGAAACACTTTTATGCTGTAGCTGTTGCAGTGTAGGGAAATGCTGCTTCATGGAGAGCAGAGGCTGTGCTGCCCTTCCTGCACTCCTCTCGTCTCTCCATACACCCCTGCCTGCGTTTAGCGGAGTCCAGTACCCATCAGAAGGGAATGCAAAACCTTGCATTATGGTGCACGTGGGTAGGTTTTTGCCTGCTCACCTGAACCCTTTTCTTAAGCTTAAGGAGTTCCACAGGTAGAGTACTGCGGGCCACATGAGGCACGGCACCCAGAGCATGAAGTTCTCCCTCTGCTAATCAGATGGTTCTGTTTGGGACTTTGGTATAGATGACATGAAGAAGCTGAGGCAGCTTTAATTATTTCAGTGACTGCAGCACTGATGTCCTGTTTCTATGTGGCTGTCACTTTACTGGAATTGTGATGGGTAATCTTGAAACCAACTTTACTTTTGTCCACTCCCTTAAGCCTCCTCCATGAGAGTGTTTCGGAGTGACTTTCCCTCACTTTGTCACAACAAAGTTGTATGGTTACTGAGTTGCAAAACACAGTCCCAGTTTATTAATCATGCTTTTATATTTAGGCAAAGGTAAAATTCTCCCTCTCCCAGCTAGGGCTGTGAAGAGGGTGAGCTGCCTTCTCCCTCTCACCATCACATTCTCCCCACTGGCTAGCTGCTGTTTTGGTTCCCTTTGGGGTTGGGCCATGTGGAAAGGTAAGAGGAATGCAACATTTCTTTACAGACTGGTTATGGTCATAAACCGGCTTTTGCTTTTTGGGTCCAGCCAGTATCTAAAGGTGGGCATTTTTGTGGGTTCATTAGCAGCTGTCCTGCAAACCCTTCTGATTCCCTCTCCCTCAGTATGATGGGACTCCACTAATCCCTTCTAAGGTCGTCTTCAAGGACTGCCCCCAGTCTTAGCCTCTCATATCTTTAATGTGCTCAGCGTTCCCAGTTCTGAGTCACTCACTTGGACCTTTCTGCTTGGTGGTCTACCGTACATTTCATTCTGACGTCTAAAACCAGCATCGTTTGGTGCCTCAGGTGACACCTCTGGTCTGACGTCCTGTTCCCCTAAAGGACTCGGAGGGAGCCAGGGCCAGTGGGCACGAAGGCAATTCATGAGATGGTTCTGTAGTTACTGCTGCCTAGGCCCCCTTGGATTTCTGCTTGCATTGGAAGCCTGCTGCTTCTACCCTTTCTGGTGATTCTGTGAACTATCCAATATCCTTCAATACATTTCTTTTCTGCTTTAATCAGAGTCATTTCTATTCCTTGCAACTCAACACCTGGGTGGATACACCTTCTATCTGGATTATTTTCTACTATTGTCTGTCTCCCTAGTTTGTATTTAGTCATCATTTCTCTACTATTTTTCCAGATTTCAGAATAATACATGCATCACTTAAAGCATTCAAACAGATAAAAATGTATGAGATAGCGTGAAAAGTGCCCCATAATTCTATGCCATCAGATATCCATCGGTATTTCTAAATTTAATTTTCAAATTAAATAATGCATTCACGTGTGTGCGTGTGTGTGTGCGTGCACGTGTGTATTTCTCCTGGACTGGTATACCAGTCATTAGCTCAGCTTGATCGAGTTACATAGCCTTTCCTTTTCTTTCTTTTTGTAACATATACGTTTTCTAGTAAGATTATTTTTAGTTATAATATCCATCTCCAACAACTAGAAATAAAAATTTCCATGGTCTTCAATAGAACTGAATATCACTTTCTTGCAGAACATCCATTTTTTTCATTAAAATAATTTCTAAACCACTCTATGTGCTCAATCTTATGTTTAACACTCAGATATGCATTTGTGGAAAGGCCACACGTCATCAGCTCCATGAAGTGGCAAACTGGTCCTTGCTTTGGAAAATCCTCAAGGTATTTATTTAGAAATATATATTCCTATATATAATTTCACCCTGTCCACCAGTTCTCACCACCACCACCACTCTTACCTTAATGCTATTATTAATTTCCTCTGTATCCTGTCCATTTCTCTACGAAAACATGAATTTGTGTTACTTTCCCTCTCTTTTATAAATGCAAAAGACAGTATAATTTTCTTGCACTTTATTTTTGTCACTTGCCATATCCTGGAAATCTTGCTACATCAGTACCCAGAGTGCTGCCTCCTTTGTTTTTATAACTGCATAGCATTCCATGGTACCTTAGTTTATTTAACCCATCCCCATTGATGGACATTAAATTGTTCCCAAGAATGTGTCATCACAAATAGTGCTGCATACTAAGTTTGCACATTTGTCATTTGCTACATGTGCAAATATTAGCTGTAGGATCAATTCCCAGAAGTGGGACGGCTGAGTCAAAGAAAAAAAAAATATGCACCAGGAGAGAAGAATCAGTGCAATATTGTCAAATTGTCAATACCTAGTAGGCATTTCCAATGATCATAAGTTTTGTGACAATTTCCATTCTTACCAGCAACAAATGAGAATGCCTATTCTCTGGCAGTTTCATCAATGGAGAGTGTGTGGAAGATATGGTGATGCCCCATCCATGCCCTCTAGACAAGTCATCTCTATACTACAGCTGCAACTCTCTGCCCCAGGGTTTTTTTGTTTGTTTGTTTGTTTGTTTTTGGTTTAGGAAGCAGGTTTGACTTGTGTGAGTGTGGGGATAGGGCAGAAGTGCCATCACGCAATGACAGAGAGTGGGGCAGGTGGATAAACACCCCACTCTCTCATTTCTAGAGCGGGAAACTCGAACGTGTGTGCCACACTGTCTCCTACAGTTCCCCAGCTGACCTCCAGGTCTCCATTGTGTTAAACGGCTGCTAGCACATCCTGTCTGGACTTCCTTCTCTCTCCTCCTCACTTCCCTGCGGGTGTTTCCTAAAATCATCTCCCAAATAAACTACGTAGACTAAAATACTTGGGAGAACCCAAATAGTTTGTCATCAGATTTTTGGAATTTTATGAATGACATCTCACTGTGATTTATGCATCCCTCTTTTGGGTGAGGTTGAGCATATCTTCATGCATCTGAATATTTTTCTTTCTATTTCTGTAAACTGATGGGTATATATTTTGCCTATTGATCTCTTCAAGTTCTACAAATTCTCTATAGTAAGAAGACTCAGTCTTGGTGATACAAATATTCTTTTCAGTGTGTTTGTCTTGTTTATGATGTTTTTATGGTTTTTAAATTTTGGTCTCCTCCTCCTCCTCTTCTTTTTTCTTTTCTGCTTCCTCATCCTTCTTTTCCTTTTTTCTTTTTGCCATTCAGGAGATTTTATTTTTATCTAGGCAAATCAATCTTCTCTTTTGTGTTTTCTGCATTTTTACAGTTAGAAATGCTTCTCTTATTCCAAGTTACAGAAGAATAATTCATATTTTCTAATAACACTTTTAATTTTTATTTTACATTTATATCTTTAATCTATTTGGAACTTATCTTAGAGGAGGTTCCCCAACTTTTATCTTCATTGTGATGATTTTTTTCCTCCATAATCGCTCGTAGAATCAACGTCCACTGTGAAGACTGCCCTTGGATTACTTTGAGCAAGATGTTGTATTTGACTGCCTGAACCTATTTCCTCTTGCAAATGATTATGAGTTTCTTGGCTTTCCTCTTGACCTTGCTTTTACTTCCCTTATTAGCAGAAGAGTTTCCTGCTACAGCATCTCTCTATCTGGAATAGCCTCTTCTGTATCTTTTTATTTTATGAGCCTACAGCCTGTCTTCCCTGAAGCTGTACATTTTCTTCCTTTCCCATAGCTCTTCATTTTTTCTTTCATTCTGCATAAAATGGCGGGGCAGTTTGTGTGCTGTTTTCATATGGTACTGGATCCAATCTTTCCTAAAATTGCAATTGCAGCTTCTTCTTCTTCTCCCTCCTTCTCCTTCTCCTTTTCCTTCTTCTTCCTTTGTTTTGAGAAAGAGTATTGCTCTGTTGCCCAGGCTGGAGTGCAGTGGCACAAACAAGGCTTGACCTCCTGGGCTCAAGCAATCCTCCTGCTTCAATCTCCCATGCAGCTGGGACCACAGGTGCATGCCACCACACCTGGCTATTTATTAATTATTGTAGAGGCAGGATCTTGCCATGTTGCCCAGGCTGGTCTCGAGCTCCTGGGCTTAAGCAATTATTTTGCCTTGGCCTCCCAAGATGCTGGAATTCCAGGCATGAACCACCGTGTCGAGCCAGCATGTTTTTAATTGCAGGCCCAAAAACCAATGAAAAAGATTGAGAGAGCCTTAATGATTTTTAGAATCTGACTTCTGCCACTTATCACATTGCTGTATACAGTTTCGATGGACAGTTGTTCAGTCTTAGGGAGATATCAATAGATATTTAGATAGATGATAGATAGAAAGTATAGACAGATAATAGATAGATAGACAGCCATGACTTTTATTCATCTCTAGACTATCATAAACTGTCACACAAATCACATGGCACATGAATTGAAAACAAATTCAGTTGTTTTGGCCAAAGCAGACAAACTGGAAGGATTGAACCTTTTCAGCTTAGCTGTGTTTTTTTAAAATATTGTTTTTGTGCTTCTGATGCCTTTTAATGGTATCTTGGGCCAGTTCTACCCCCAAATGTGGGTGAATCGTACTCCCTGATCTTTGACTTTTTTTCTACTTGAGCAGCATTCACAGACACATAGTTTCTTCTTAGAAAGAAGGACAGAAGCCCATCATATTCTATTGTCCTGCTTGATACTGTCTTACCATTCAGTCAGAGTCCCTACTGAGCATGAGACAAGGAAACCAGCCATAACTCCTTCCTCTCATGGATGTTTTAAGCTCCTTTTGCCCACACGTGATAGAAAGAAAACATACTCATTCCTGTAATCCCAGCACTTTGGGAGATCGAGGCGGGTGGATCACCTGAGGTCAGGAGTTCGAGAACAGCCTGACCAACATGGTGAAACCGGTCTCTACTAAAAATACAAAAATAGCCAGGCATGGCAGTACCTGCCTGTAATCCAAGCTACTCGGGAGGCTGAGGCAGGAGAATTGCTTGAACCCAGGAGGTGGAGGCTGCCATGAGCCAAGTTTGCACCATCGCACTCCAGCCTGGGCAACAAGAGCAAAACTCCGTCTCAAAAAAAAAAAAGAAAGAAAGAAAGCTTGCTACCTCTACCTGTTTACTCAACTGCCTCTGTGTGTACCAGGCTCTGCTTGTATTACCTGGGAAGAAAATATTCCTGCCTGTTGCAAATGGGGTAACTGTAAGATCGACTTTCCCAAATACTTTCAAAGACCTTACTCACTTTTTCTTGCATGAGAGCAGGGGAGTAAAACTGGGTGGCCTAATGCCCATCTGCCTGTCAGTCCTGCATTCTCTTGCAAGTTTTCAGTGTAGCCTGTGTGGAAACTTCCATCGCAGACATCTCCCGGGCACCCCACCCTCCTCATCAGAATACTCCTCCCCTGGGTGTCACTAGCTGTGGGATTGTAAGGACCATTATAATAAAGGTGACAATGACAGATCTCAAGGAAGTGGAGCTCCAAAGTGAGGGAGGGAGGCACATCAGAGAGAATGGGCTCGGCAAACCTGATAATGAGCGTGGAGACGACTTGTTCTGCTTATGGGTGAAAAAGACAGGGAAGTCTCTGTTTGAAGACAAAGTGCATAATAATGTGATCACAGAGCCCTCCTAATGGGCCGGTGTGATGTTCTGAATATGTGTTCTTGTCACTGCCTTATTCTTATATTTCAGTGGAAAAGGTCTTCAAATAAGTGTTTACTGAATGCATCCAACCCCGCCATGGTACACTCTAGCCAAGATTTTTACACAGCAAAATTATACGCAGGTTATCACGTTTAATTGACTTAATAACCCTGAGTCTCACGGATAACTTTTTCTGGACTTCTCGCCTCAGCTGGAAAGATAAACATGTTTGATCAGGTATAAACCCCTTAGCAGTATTGTCAGTTTATATTTCCAAAGGATTTCCTAATAGGCTTGGGTGCTCCTTTCCTTTTTCTTCTCCCAGAAGGTAGGGAGACTTTTATGCAAATGTATAACTTGGTTCAACCAGTCCTGCCCAGTGCTGCCAGCTTCCTCTGTAAGGGGTGCCCCGTTTCCCCGAGTCTGAATTTGAGGATGGAGCCCTCTGGAGGGGTGGCCCGTGGTGCTCAGGAAGAAGCCAGGCCACACCCCTGCCTCCTGTGCCAGAGGCGGCTGCTGCTCTTCACATAGCAGGGCATGCAAGTGCTCACATTTCTCTTAGTCGGGAACAAGGGACCAGATCCACTAGCTTAGCTGTATTGAGTCTGTCACAGGCTTTCCCTTTCTCTTTCTTTTGATTTGCCAGTCACTGAGCTTGGCAATCACAAAGGCACTCCAAAGTTGTGACTCTGTCAAGCAAATGTGGAGAATGGGGGACTTTCCAGAGCTACTCTTTTCCATAGGCTTTCTGGATGGTTCCTGAAATGAGGAACAAGAGGGATTATCTCCCAGCCCTATCGACTTTTTACTTTACGCTGGGGATTTAGGGGAAAATGAGGAATGACTGTCAGTGGGTATGAGGTTTCTTTTTGGAGTGATGGAAATATTGTAAAATTGATTGTGGGAATGGTTGCAAAACTTTGTGAAAATATTAAAAACCACTGAATTGTACACTTTAAATGGGAAATTATACAGTATGTGAATTATACCTCAATAAAGCCGTTATAAAACTTATTCATATATTTTATCATTAACAATTAATCCTATTTTTCTAGGATCCAATCCTTAGTGAATCTCAGGATATGCATCTCTTAGGAGCAGCACATGGCCACCTGTAAGTAAGTGCAGGTGTCAGAAGATATGAGCAGAGTTTGTGCAAAGTTTGTTCCTGCAACAGACTCAGAAGCTCATAGGGGTCTTATAAACGCTCTTATGTAATGGGTTCATTTCAAAACAGGGAATCTAATTTTTAGATTGCTACAGATAGGCTAACACTAATTTTTTAAAGTTAGGTAAATAGAACCTCAGAAGTACACATTACCTGTCATCATGACCTCCCCATCACCAGGTGCTTCCTGATTTACTGGCTAGAGGGATCACATGTGAACATTCCCAGTGGAACGTTCTAGTTCGGCATGTTTTGAGGGATGCCACAGGTGGGAGCTGAATGCAGGGTGTGTGTCCTGCCTACATCTTAGATCACCTGTACTGTTTCGTGACCCCTTCCCCACTTTGGTGTTCACTCCATGAGCCAGTACAGTATGTGCATTCCTTTACTTCACTCTCTTTTGATTAACTGATTATAAGAGATGAGATCTCGCTCTGTTGTCCGGGCGGGAGGACAGTGGCTACTCTATCAAAATGTACTATGACCTCAAACTCCTGGGCTCTGGTGAGCTTCCCGCCTCAGCCAGGACTAGATTAGAGGGATAGAGGGGTGCACCATCCTGCCTGGCCCTGAGCTCCTTTTCAGAAGATTATCCTTGGTCTACTGGAACCCACTTTGTCTACTTGCACAGCCTGGAAATTTTCTGTGTCCACCCACATGGAGAGTGGTCCTTGTCAATGACCAAGGGGTGCAGAGGGGGAGAGATGAAATGCTATCTCCCTCGTCTCAGGTCCAGACAATTCTGAGGCATAACTCACACTCCAGAGCTCCCTGTGGGATCAGGCTGAAGCCACCCCCCAGGGGACTCTGACATAGCCTTGCTTGGCTTCCTCTCCTTCCCTGTCTTGCCTCCCCTGTTTCCTTATACATCTTCCTGGCAGCACTTCCTTTACAAATCATCTGAACACCAATCTTTATCTCAGAATCTGCTTTTAGAGAATGCGACCGAAGACCATACTCCACATACCTGGCCAATCGATGTGCTCAGTGCGGTCAGCATTCCTGCCTGGACATGCTATGAGTGGAGCGGGTCTGTGCATGCCAACTGGCTGTGGGGCTCTGGACTGGCCTTTCCCTCTGGAGCACTGCAGTGCTTGGGCACATAAGGGATCAGCTAGGATTTGTCATTTTTCCTATATTCCCTCAAAGGCCTTGATGAAACCCAGCTCCTTGGGCTGGGATTGTGGTTCCAGGGCAGCTTTGACCAGAGTAGGGGTAGGGGACTCCGGCTGAGTGCTACCAGCCCTAGGGAAAGTGACTCCACCTCTGCCCCTCCCCCATTCAGGACGCTCTCTGCACCCGTGTGAAGGTGTGGGTCTCAAGGGAGACTTACTCTCACTTGGACTCTAACCTGGGCCCCAGGTGAGGCCTCTGAGTGTCCTTCTGGCTTCTCACTCTTTTCACCCAAGTCTGCCACTGCCCTAGGAGACCCTAACTGCTTTGTCTTCAGAAGACACCCTCTTCTACTTCATGGCCTTGGCAGGATGAGGCCAGCATAAGGTTTCCTGCCAGCTGAGCGTGTCGGCCCACCTTCCCAAGTCAGATAGCTTAGGTTCCGGTTTGCTCTTCATCAGTTATTGGCTGTGAGAACTTGGGCAGGTCACAAACCTCTCTGTCCTCATCTGTAAGATGCAGAAGCCTCTGCCTCATTAAGTAGTTGTGAGAATTAAATAAAATGATAAATGTGATGCACTTAACCCAGCATCTAACACATAAAAAGTACCCAATAAGTACATAGTTACTATCGTTTTCTTCTACTTAAAAAAATTTACACAATTGTCAGCGATTTATATAATCATCAGCTTTCCACTGGTTGAAGTTTCATTGATTTACCAAATTTAGAACATATGTTGTCTATGAAATAAAATATAGTATACATGCCTTGAATAAAATTCACTTTGGGGACTCTGAGGGTACTTTATACAGAGGGATAATTACTTTCTTTTCTTTTTTGAGATGGAGTCTTGCTCTGTTGCCTAGATGGGAGTGCAGTGGCGCACAAAATCTTGGCTCACTGCAGCCTCTGCCTTCCCGGTTCCAGTAATTCTCCTGCCTCAGCCTTCCAAGCAGCTGGGATTACAGGCATATGCCACCATTCCCGGCTAATTTTTGTAATTTCAGTAGAGATGGAGTTTGAACATGTTGGCTAGGCTGGTCTTGAACTCCTGACCTCAGGTGATCTGCCCACCTTGGCCTCCCAAAGTACTGGGATTACAGGCGTGAGCCACCATGCCCAGCCGGGACAATTACTTTCTAGAGCGGGAAAAACGGAGAAACGCTAAGAGGCCTGAGACACTACTGATGGAGAAAGATTTCAAGATGGGGAAAATAAATGACAGTTCCTACTGTGAGCCCTTCAGAGAGGTGCAGGTGGAAGCTGATCTGCAGGTGGGCTGCTGCTTGCATGGGCAACCGTGCCATGCTCTCCAGGATGAGCGGCACCCAGGATTCATTTGTTTAACAATAGCTAATGGTTTCCCCCAGTACTGGGGCACATGGTTAGTATAAATGTGAATGTGCAAATGAATTATTTCTCACTTACAAAGGTACTGACCACGCAGATCATTTGGTGCTTTAGGATCTAGCCCGCAATATCCCTCACATTTCATACACGTCCTTTTAACATCTACCATCTAAAATTGCCATACTGATACAAAACACACCTAAAACACAATAGAAGTTGCCAAGCCTCTGTCACTCAAAACTGCAGAGTGAACCCAAGATGAAACTGATCTACGCTATGGAAGTCATACAGGTGGCTGCCTCCTGGAGGAGGATGTGAGGGGCCTTCTGGGGGAGCCAGGAGCTTGGAACGTCCTGTTTCTTAAACTCGGTGCTGTTTCATGGGTGTGTTTACCTTGTGAAAATTCAGCAATGTATACATTATAATATATGTATTTTTCTCCATGTTTGCTTTACTTCAATAAGATGAAACAAAGGCAGTATCGGCTACATCTTAACATACAGAAATAAGAAACTGTCTAGGTACAGATTTTGGGTCTTTCTGGTTACATTTGGAAGCAGAATGAGGGAGGCACTGCTGACTAACCTCAGACGGATTCCTCCCTCCCTCCCTCGCCTGCTCTGAGATAGGCCAAACTCACTTTCCCGGCTGTGACATATTTAGGGACCAGTGAGACGGAAGAAACTGTTTGCTGGGGACAGCTGAAAAAACCTTTTGCTTTCTTGATTAAAGGGACAGAGAAAACCAGTATCATGCCTTTGCCAGTTCCTCCTGCCTTGAACACAAACGTGAGGTCTGGAACCTGGGCAGCTGTACTATGACAACAAGGTAGAGATAAGGGAAAGTCAGAAACTGAGGTCTATTATGGGAGAAGAAATGGTTTTTATTTAAGTTAGTCTTTTTCTTGTTCCTGCTACTCGCAATGAAGAGCATTCCAAATAGACACATAGATCTCCTCCTCTCCTCTTTCCTTCTCTTTCTTTGAGATTGAGCTCGATATGAACAGGAAATTAGCTGAGTTTTGACTGTAACAAAACTCTCTCTCTCTTCTTTGAGACGGAGCTCACTACGAACAGGAGATTAGCTGAGTATTGACTATAACTGTCTCTCTGGCTTTGTAGTGACTAATAGGTCTAAACTCCAGGAACTTCTCATTTACAGATATTTCATAATTTTCATTACAAAATCTACAGCACACACTGTGTATAACAGATAGGTCAGGTGTATAAAATGGTGTAGCGACAGAGCAACAGTGTCCATGAGCATCCCTTGACGGTGTTATGGGAAGAAGAGGTACTGCGATCTAACCACTTTGGAAAACGCATGGACCAAGTTAACTAGGTGACTTAACTGAGGGATTCTCAAAGCCTTTCATATGCCAATATGCAGAAGAAAAAGCTGAACTGATTTCCAAACCCTTTATGACAGTCGCCTTCTGGGACTGGCCTTTGGGGAATGCTGCTTCCTAGACCTCATATGGAAGGGCACTTTTGGCTACATCTTACTTTTTCCCAGTCCAGCCGAGGGCTGTGCTCTTTGGAGTAATGCACCAGAGGGTTAACAGCATAGAGAGGTTATCTGCACACGTTTTCCTGCCCTTGTACATCCCAGTGGAGACATGGATAAACCTGCAGTTTACATGTTACATCAATGAAAGAATCAAACTTAGGGTAACATCACAAAGGTCGTGGGCTCACGGGGTACAACTTATTCATGCAAATCTCTACTTAGGATGACCGTATTCCCTCCTCATTCAAATCCCACCTATATTTCTGGACCTTGGTTCAGTGTCCTCCACCATAAGACATGTTCTGACCATAACAACCCATAGCGCTCTTTTAAGCTCCAAGCACATGGAGTAGAGGGCAGAGAGTCCAGGGAGCCTTATTTTCTGTCTTCTCAAATGTACTAATTAAAATAAGTTATGCTATGCTGCAGTAATAAGCAACGTCAGAAATATCAATGGCTTATTACAAAAAGGATTTATTTTTTGCTTACATATAATGCAATGCCTATTGCGTGCTTTTCCCCATCTTTATGCTTCTGGAACATGTAGCCTCAAGAAGGATAAAGATGGAGGAGAGGCACTAGCTCTTAATTACCTATGCTGATTTGCAATCCAGAACTTGCTCAGGTTCTAACCTCATTGAAGGGAGGCTGGAAGTGAGCAGAGAGCATGTTGATAAACATTACCTTTCTTGTGAGATCATATTTCCTATTAATTTATGAGCATCTTAAGAGCAGGTGCGCCCTGTACAGTGGTCACCTCTGTTGCTTTTGCCTGCCCACCCTCTATTCTCCTTTTTGCTAGCACAGTTCACTGCTTTGTCCCTCCTCCACTCTAAAGTCACATGGCTCCAGTGGGGATGACTCCGTCTTCTGTAAGAAGTATGTGGTCCAGTAAGACCAACTTCTGGGATTGTTTTTTGGCAATTACAGGATAGGGGCCCCTCTCTCTCTGTTGCACTTAAGGCTTAGAGCTGCCTGGGGACACCATGTAGAGAAAATTGGCTTGGGAATGAAGTCAACACAGAAAAAGGCAGAGCCAAGAGGTAGCAAGAGACACGGAAGTCTCGGCAACACTGTTTGATCCCCCAGCAGATTAGATTTATGGGCATGCAACCTGTGTAGTCACACAGCGCTCTGAGCTTAGAAGGGCCCTGTGCTTGGTTTAATGCTCTCATATTGTTATCTTGAAATTCTTAATGATTTTTGAAAAGGGACCCCACACTTCGATTCTGTATTGGGCCCTGAAAATTATGTAGCCAGTCCTGGCCCCTGGATTTGACCATACCCGAAACCACAGATATTCCTACTGGATTTTTTTGCTTACACAACTCAACTCAGCAAATTTCCTTTGAGTTTCTGTCACTTGCAGGTTAAATAAAGCTCTGATCACAGTCTGGGGTCCCAGCTGCAAAACCTCAGGAACTCATTCTAGGCAGTTTAAGTGGAAAGGGAATTTGTTCAAGAATATTAGATAATTCACAGGATCTCTGAGAAGGCCAGAGGTCTAGACACGAAAGCCTAGTGACCAAGAACAGTGGCCAGATTTCAACACAGATCTGCTTCCGGGAACACACCCCTGGGCACAAACACTGTGTCATTCCCCGGAGTCTGGGGCTTGAATGCTTCTTAGAATAATCTGCTGCTATGTTCAGCAGAATGAATTCCCTGTGGTACCAACTTCATGGTACTAGTTTCCCAGTCAAAACCTCAAGTGAGGGTATCAGGTCAGTAGAGCCTAAGACCTCTGCCTATATCTTAGCAGCATGAGTGGATGGGCAGGAGAGATTCCAGCTTCTACCCTGCGATGCATCATAAACCAGCGAACTCCCCCAAAGATAAGAAGATGTTGGGAGGCATCCAGAAATAGCCAATACCCACTACTTAAATACACTAAATTCTACCGAGGACTGTGCATATTCATGAATGTGGAATGAATCCATGGATGCACACACCTTCGGCTATTCTTAGCAATTGCGGGATCTCCCAGTGTTCCACCCCAACCAATCTTCAGGACACTGACCCCTCGATTGCCTTTGCAGTGTTGTTCCAGGCTCACTCTCTGACTTCGCTTCCCTGGTGATCTGTTTTCCACTCACCAGGAATCCTAGCTGGAACAAGATGGGAACCTTTCTGCAGAGGAAAATACATCCCAGCTCCTGGGTTCTAAGGCTTTCTTTTTTTTTTTTTTTTTTTTTTTTAACCTGGAGGCAGGTGCAAAGGAGCTTGCTGGATATTGTTGGCTGCCACAAAGCAAGTCACACACATTTAACTGCAGCTGGCAGGTAAGAAGCCTATTTCTGTGCAAAAACATCTTCTTAGTGCTAATAATTTTTATACCAGCTTCCAGCCCATTCATGAAGAATATTTTTCAGTATCAGATGTTAACAAAATAATGAACAATATAAAATGTACAGAGTTGGTTATTATCAGTTTCCTTTGACGAATCTACCCTAGAGTTTATCACCGATCTGATGTAAAAATTAAATAGAACAAAAGAGTGCCTTTGGGAGGGGCATGAAATCAGCATTTAGAAACAACAGTTTAATCCATTTTGTGCCTTTGCATTGAATGCATTTATTTCAAAGGGGAGGCTGGAATGTAGATGGTGAAAATGGGCTGAGAGGCTGCTACGGATGAGATGGGCTTCCTGGTGTTTAGCAAGAGGCTCTAGGTGACCTGTGGGGAGTGTGTCAGGACGTCCCCATGGGGGTGTGTCAGGACATCCCCGTGGGGAGTGTGTCAGGACGTCCCCGAGGGGGGTGTGTCAGGACATCCCCATGGGGGTGTGCCATGGGGGGTGTGTCAGGATGTCCCTGTGGGGGTGTGTCAGGATGTCCCCGTGGGGGTGTGTCAGGATGTCCCTGCAGGGGTGTGTCAGGACGTCCCTGCGAGGGGTGTGTCTTGGTCTCAGATGGGTGAGTTTTTGTGTAGACATCAGCAGGGCCCAAATCAAGTCCAGATGGGGTGTGACTCTGCCAGGGACTCGGGGACGGGCCAGATTAGAAGAGGAAAGAGCAAAGAGCAGTTCCTTGTCTGTGCATCTCCGTCTTGGATCTGCTTCTGGGCTCCACTTTCTGGTTGGTATGAACTGGACTCCTCTGGGACGCTGCTCTCTAACCCTAGTTGGAAGAAATGACAACAGGCCTTCACCCTCCCAGAGGGGCCAGGCATTGCAACAGCCTGAGAGAGCCTGTCAGAGCTCTGTGGCCCCAAACTCTTCTATCTGGGAACCAGACGAAGGTGTGTGGTAGATGCTCGGTGAACACTCACTGCACAAACGGCCTTCACTTCTGAGCAGCCTCTGTCCGCGCCGTTTCCACTACCTGGGGTGTTCTTCCCCTTTCCTTGCATCCCATTATTCACTAAAACCTCTCGGAATTTTGACAGAAACCATTTGAACATAAAATGAAGCCCATAAATCCTGAAGAAGAGGTATTCTCCTGAATGCCAGGAATGCAGTTCAGTCCCCCGCCAGCCAGGTTCACCTCCTGACAGGGCCAGTGCTCACCCGCATACTGCAGGAGGGGAGAGTAACACCTGTCGAATTCTGTGTGGCTGCTGAAAAAGGCATCTGCATCCTCTGAGGAAGGCCCTAAATAACCCTGTGCTGTGCATTTTCAGTGACCTTTAAACCCAAACAAAACAGATGAGGAACCGCTGGAGAGACAAGCAGGGCAGCTTGAGACAGTCACTTTTCCAGCATTCAGCTGCCTCTGGGAAAGCTCCTCTGTGTTCCCAAGGGCAGGTCTTTACGTGTGATGCCACTCCTCTTATGCCACCACGGTGGGGACCCTCCTGTCCAGCCTCCTCTGGGCTGTGGTCTCATGGCCTCTCTTCCATAGGAGGTGGTGAGGCTTTCTCCACATTGGAGGGGAAACAGCACACATGGCTCAGCTGCTGTCTCTGAGATGCCAGAAGCCCCTTCCAGTCTCTGGGAAAGCCCTAGGAATGGTTTTCAGCTCACGATGCAGCTAGTCCTTTCTGGGCCTGTGGGAGGTCACTTTCTGAAGTTACAGTCCCTGCCTGCATCCTCTAAGATTAGGGCACACAAGCAGAGTTTCCTTCTTTCTCTCAAATCTGGCCAAGACTTCCAGCATTCTTGCAGGATTGGTAAGGCAAATGCAACTTACCACCAAGACACTTGTGAATCCTTGCTGTTAAACAGGATGAGCAAGTCCTCAAGGAAGGCAAAAGCATCGTTTCAAAAAAGATGGCAAATTAGTAGCTCTAACACGTGCTGGAAATATGCACAGAAGAATAAGTAACATGCTGTCAAGTGCTCTCCCCATTTTGAACTTTGCAGCACCTTCAGTACCCCCGTCTTAACCTGGGAAATGTATGGCCAACACATAGGACATGCCTGTGATCAGAAATCTCAGCTCTGTCATTTTCTGGCTGTGTGATCTTCAAGCTACTTGACCTCTGGGCCTTAGTTTGGTCATCTGTAAAATGGTCACAATGATTACACTGCCTGTGTGGTTGCTGTGAAGATTCAGCAAGACAGGACAGGTGCCCGGAATGTGCAGTAGCAGCTCAGGGAATGTCAAGCATTACCCCATCACTCAGATGTGGCTGGAGGAAAGAGTGAGGAGCCCGACAGGGGCTAGAATCCTGAAAGATGGTCTCTTGAGGAGCACAGACGGTATGAAGCAGGGCTTTGGGCCAACAGTGGATGCTATTGCCCCTCAGAGTCAGAAGCCATGCTCTCAACTCTGACTGGCCTCCCTGGTGTGAATGGCTGCCCCACCCTGGACGACCTTTAACATGAGCAAAGCCATGGGGCCAGAAGGTTTTGCTTTCTCTCTCTGATTGACCCATATAATTACCACTCTCCCTGGGGGTTCCACTGGCCAGAGATGAGCTCAAGAGAAAAGGAAAGGCTAGATTCCGATAGGAACTTCTGCCCAGCACTAAGGAATTTGAAGCTTCTGGAAGCCAGGGTAAGTATTCCAAAGGTTTTAAGCAGGAGGATGATCAGAATTATATTTCTGAAAAATCACAAGGAGGACGTGTGTACTCCTCTACTGGTGTCTGTAGAGCGCCATAGACACACAAGGCAGAAGGTGAGAGAGACCCATGCGTCATTCGTGCAAGAGATGACCCACCTAGACCAAGATGAGGCAGCAGAGATAAAGAGGGTGACATGAGGACAAGGGATATCAGTGACATTTGAGTAGAACTGGCTGAGTGTGGTGAACAGCAGGATGTAGGTGAGATCTACACCACAGCGGTTAGCACCAGCTGTCGATGGGCCACCCAGAGAAAGAGAACTTATGTAACACAGCCATGGCTTTGACATTAACTCAACAGAGCGAACAATCAGATCCCAGCATGGATGTGCACTACCCACCCTGGAGATCCTTAGGGGTCTAGGCTGCACCTCCAGAAGCTGATGCTTTTGGAGAACTTCAAGAAGAATCCGTAGGGAGATTCTGTGCAGTGCCAGAAGCTGGGGAGATGAGTGTTCTCAGAGGAGTGTTAGCCCTCCCTTCCTGCTTCCCAGGCCTTGCAATTGGCCGCGCCACTTGCTCCTCCTTCCCCTCCCCTGCACAGGCCACTATCATGTAGGACGGAAGCCTGGGCTGCAGTCAAGTCTTTGCCCCTGAGAGAAATCTTTGCCTGTCCAGAATCCCTGGGGAGGCCTGCCAGGGAGCAGGGGGCCTCCAGGGAGTGTTGCTTATGAGTCTCTGCAGAGCCCCAGCTGTCAGCAGGAGACAGGAGGGCAGCATCCCCTGAGGCTTGGCGCTACTGTGGAGGAAGCACATTGGCTCCAAGAGCCTCCTCTCTGGCAAAGGAGGAGGCCAGGGGGACAGCTGCGCCTGGTGAGATGCACAGATGCAAAGAAAAGAGAGAAATACACCAGGCTGTGTTTCGTACAACCAAGTAAAGCAAAGATGGGTAAAGTGACTCAGGCGTCCCTGAGAAACGGCTCGAGGCACAAGATGGGCCACAGGGTCTATATTTAAGGAGGCCGCTTCTTCACTCAATACGTCTGTGGACATGTCACGTCAAAACAGCGTCTGTTCATTGTGTTACTGGCTTCCCACAATGCTGTATCTCTGGAGTTTGATGTCAGAAAAGGCCTTTACCTAATTTCCAGGATCTTAGCTTTGTGAAACTAGGGCTTTTTCTGTGTTCTAGAAAGTCACCAAACTCTGTGAGAAGAGTCTCAGTGTTAATGATGCATCTGATTCCAGCCCAGGGAAGTGGGGCTGAACATTATTCTACCAGCATGGAGCTCAGGACAGGTGCTTTCATGTGGCCGACTCTCTTCCTCTTAGCTTCCAGTCAAGACTTTTGCTTGGTGTTGTGATAGTTACGCCCTAAGGTGGAGTTTCTCATCCTTGGCACTGTTGGCATTCGGGGCCACATACTTCTTTGTTGGTTGAGGCTCCCCTGCATGTGGTAGGGTGTTCCGCAGTTTCCCTGCACCCAGATGCCAGAAGCAGACCCCGCCCCCAACCTATGACAACCGCAAATGTCTCCAGACATTGCCAGATGCCCCTTGGTGGGCGAAATCATCCCCAGTGATGATTATCCCTGTTTTGGGGAGAGAGAAGTGAGACAACTTGACTATAGCCACAGCACCAGAACTCTCAGCCTGATGCACGCCCTAGCATCCCTTACACCTTGATAAGAACCAGGCGGTCAAAGAAGAGGCTGCCTTCTTCCTCCCTCTCGCTCCACATCATCCCATCATGAGCTCTTATCATTAAACTCTGAAAATCTCTGGAACACCTTCTCAGTTTTTTGTCTGTACCACCTAGACAATTATTTCCTTAATACTTTTCTTTAAATCAACCCAATGGGTTACTTTGAAAAGTTCAATAGAAAGAGCACTGTCGTTTTTTCTTAACTATTGGAGAACTGCAATAAACATGATGAAAACAGAAACACCTTGACTAAATTCAGATATGAATGTTTGAGAAAGGGTGTTGGCCTGAGGGCCGCTCTCTGCGTTGAAACAGAAGACGCACTAGAGGAATGCTTTTACGCAGGAGGAAAGGCTCCCGGGTGGAAGAGAGGAAGTGCAGGAGGGCAAACATAAACATTTTTCACGGTTGAAAGCAAAGAATATAACGTGTGTATGTGGGGTGTGTGTGTGTAAAACAGACGAACACAAGCGCAAACAGGCAGGAGCAGGATAAATAGATTTAAATTGTAAGGGTCTTGCATTGTTCAGGTTGTAATAAAAGTACTAATTTGAAGTAGACTGCAATAAGTTAAGGATATATTTTATAATTTTTAGGGTAACCAACCACTAGAACGATAGCACAATGCACAACAGAAACGCGAACACAGGAGATAAAGTGGGCAGGGGAAAAAGAAGTTAGCAAAGATGTGTTGACAAAGTAAAAAAAAAATATGCCAACACAAACCCAAGACTTCAGTAGATCCGAATGAAGCTTGGAAAGAAAATAAACTTCGTGCTTTTGATTCCGTATTTTCTAATGCTGCACTCACAGCCTACCTGAAATTCACCTCCTGTTATCCTCAAGAAGTGGATAGAGGCCTTGAAATATTTAAAGTTATTATTTAAGATAACTTTAAATGATCTGAATAAAAATAGCTTCAGCTATTTTTCTAGTTTCAGGTTATTTAAAGTTATCTTAAATAATAACTGCCACTTAGAGTGCAAACGCTGTGTGCCAGGCAATACGCTGAAGATCCCTGTACTAACTGGAAGTCAAGTTGTTCTGCTTATTAACTGTTTCTGTTTTTCTTTAGTGATGAGATTTCTCTCACTTGTCGGCTTTATTCATATATGCACTCGACAAATGGATACTGGGCATATTCTCCATCCTAGTCCTGGGTTAGGTGCTGAGGCTACAGCAGATACCAAAAGCAGGACTGGTCCCTTCTCTCCTGTACCTTGTACTTAACGCAGAAGACAGGTATTAATCTAACAATCTCAGATATAAACGTATAATTGCAAATGACCTGAGGGCTAGGAAGGAAGCCTGGATTCCACAAGGTGAAAGGGGCCCCAGCACCGTCAGGGGCAGGGCAGGGATCTTCCTAAGGCCATGATTCTTGAGCTCCATTTGGCTGGGACCAATCCTTTTATTTTTTTTCTCTCTCTCTCTCCTCTCTTTATAACTTTTTTGATCAGGATGAAGCCAAGAAAATAAAGGCCTAGAAGGAGTTGGGCAGAACATCCAACCCAGAGTATTCCTTTCTATGTATGTACCGGCATGCAGCCATTCCCCCATGCGAGGCACATTTAGGCTGTCCTAGTTACCTCCGCTTAGCTAGTCCCTGACGGTGACGGGCAGAGTTGCTGGTATTCAGAAAATGACGTTGAATAAATTAATTAATCCCTTTTCAGTTACATAAGGAAACAGTAGTTGCCCAGGAAGACATTCATCTATTCAGTGTGGGCACGAAGGGGATAATGGATATTGAGGTACATCATTTAAGGCGGTGGCTGCTGCACCCCATCAGAGTGCTGCTTCTGACACCAGTGTGAGCTCCACCGGTAACTAACCATGCTCTTCGGGCCTTGAAGGACAGGAGAAAAGGGAGAAGCAGGTAATGGCAACAACCTGACCTGCAGTTAGCACAGGATTTCCAGCAGATTGCTTGGTGCACGGTGTTCATAATCTGCCTCCACGCCCCTCACCTGGCGACCTCCCACCCATTCCTCAGGTTCCCGCCTCCTTCCTCAGAGCCCTTCTCTGAGCCCTGCAGCAAGTTAGATCGCTGCACCTGTGACTTGCTCACACCCCAGTAAGTACCCTAGACTTTTCTTTTTGTATATCCCATCGTTATAATTAAATGGTTATTTGGCTAATGATTTTTTCAACATCTGACAGCTCTCAGTGAGCTGTAGTTTCATGTCCATCACATACACTGCTGCATAACCTATGCCTGGTACTTAACAGGCTCTCAGAAAGGCGAATGAATCAACGAGAACTTCTCCTGGCCAGTTTTCTCTCTGTAAAGTGAAGATAATGACATTGAACTCACCAGCTTTGTTTTTCCCAAACAAGAGGCACATTAGTTAGAAATGTATGAAGCACAGAGGCTGTAGGTAGTCTTACATGTTATTTCCTGCCTTATTATTTATTTATTTTTTGCTTACCTACCTGAAGGTGCCTGTTTCCTTGGCCTTTTATTTTTTTTAATTTAAATTCCTTGCCTATAATTTTATGACCTCCTGCATTAACCACTTCTCAGAGCTGTACATTCTTCTTTCTGCTTCCAGAAATCAATCACACAAGCTGGCTTCCAGCTTTCCGTTGAGGTTAGGGGGGACTTCTCCCCAGCCCCGTGGTCTCACACAGACATGCACATAATCATGAATAGTTATACAACTTAAAGCTCAGGTAAGATGGCGCCAGATGGACTGGGGACACTCCCAAACTCACCTTTGATGGGGGAGGGGTTAATTACCTGCCCCCTTTAGTAAACTCTTTTATCCCCACCAAAAAGACAGCAGAAATCTCTAATACACTTTTAGTGGGAGGAAAGCCTGTGTTCTAGGTCAAAGAAGGAATAGTTAGGTATTATTACACAGAGAATCTGAGAGCTGGGCAGAGCCATGGAGCACGTCAAATGCAATACCCCCATTTCACAGATAAGGAAACTGAGGCCCAAGGAGCACAGCTAATTACTAGAAGAGCCCAAGCCAGTGTCAGAACCAGCACTTGTGGGCTGGGCACAGCGGCTCATCCCTGTAATTTCAGCACTTTGGGAGGCCAAGGTGGGGCAATTGCTCGAGGCTAGGAGTTCAAGACCAGCCTGGGCAACACAGGGAGACACTGTCTCTCTAAAAAAAAAATACCCAAGTATGGTGGCATGCCCCTCTAGTTTTAGCTACTCAGGAGGTTGAGGTGGGAGGTTCACTGGAGCCCAGGCGTCCAAGATTACAGTGAGCTATGTTCACGGTCCTGCTTTCCAGCCTGGCCGACAGAGACTGTATCTAAAAGTAAAACCAAACAGCACTCATGATGTGCTGCAGCAGCCACCACCTTAAATCATATACCTTAATATCCCTTATCCCCTTCGTGCCCACACTGAATAGATGAATGTCTTCCTGGGCAACTACTGTTTCCTTACGTAACGGAAAGGGGATTAATTAATTTACTCACCATCATTTTCTGAATACCAGCAACTCTGCCAGTCACCATCAGGGACTAGCTAAGCGGAGGTAACTAGGACAGCCTAAATGTGCCTCGCATGGGGGAATGGCTGCATGCCGGTACATCTATCAAAAGGAATACTCTGGGTTGGATGTTCTGCCCAACTCCTTCCAGGCCTTTATTTTCTTGGCTTCATTTTGATCAGAAAGTTTAGAAAGAGAGAAAAAGAGGTTAAGACTCTCCAAAAAGGGTAGCTTATGTGATTCTGTTTTCATTTCTTCTCCTTTCCTGACAAGTTTGGACCCCATGTGAGGTCTCTCCCTGGGCAGGGAACGTGCAGAACTCTGTCCTTACCCTTACGCCGCGTGCCTCGCTCCAGCCAGCTGTACTTGCTCACCTCCTTCACTGACCTTGCTTCCAGTAAGCAGGAGACGTGGGGAGACAGTGTCTCCCTGTGTTGCCCAGGCTGGTTTTGAACTCCTGGCCTCGAGCAGTCCTCCCACCTTGGCTGCCCAAAGCACTGAAACTACAGGAATGAGCTGCTGGCCCAGCCCACAAGTGCTGGTTCTGACACTGGCATGGGCTCTTCCGGTAACTAGCAGTAAGGGCTTTGGTTCCCGCCTAAGGAGAAAGAGCCAGCCCAGTGAGAACTAAGGTGTCACCCGCAACCCGGCGGCCACATTTGTCTCCCCGCCATTCCCGTAGACTCACCTACCCTCCGGTGTTTGCTCCTTCCTTGTTCTGTGCGTGCCTTGCCCTGATCACCAACACGTTCTTGGCTCATTCTGCTTGTGCGTTCGGCTTCTGTTAAGTGTCCACATCAGTGCCGTCCCACAGAAATTTCTGGAATGAGGGAAATGCTCTATAATCTGTGCTGTCCATACGGTAGACACTAGCCACACGACTTTTTAATCTTCTTATTGTCCAACGGGAAAAGAAGGGATGGCCAAAGAGAGATTCTTGTTTACAAATGGGCCTTTGTAACTTTTAGGGAAGAGAAACCGAGAATATGGAAACTGCAGACACTCACTTTTATTCTCTTTCATCATCACTCGATTCTGTTAAAAGAAGCTTTTAAAAGACTCACATGATCTAAACTATCTTTTAAAACTATGTAGATAAACGAGAATTCCGAGATGTCAGCAGAATAAAAACTGTTCTTAAAATGCGTGTTAGTATCGGGTGCGCCATCTGTGGTATTTTACCCGCTCTAACACTGCCCACCCTTGTTCTAGGGGCATGGCACCTTCTTCTGCCCTAACTCCAGACACATGATGAAGCACTGTGTGGTCATCACAAGACTGACCCCTTGGTGGGGGCAACATGTGACTCAAGCAAGGCCAATCAAAGTCCTTCCCTGGGATTTTTTTCAGCTGCAGTTGGAGGAGGGATGGATCAGGAAGGATTTGAAGTTGGAGAGGGTGGTGGCCTTGTTTCCAGTCGCCCAGAGAAAGCCTGTCTGCTCTGCAAGATAATGAGCCAAGAAGATACAAGCAAAACAAAGAGAAAGGGGGCTCTGGTCTTGCTTCTCATCGCTAAAAGGACACATAAAAATGAACTCTGAACGGCTCAAGAGGATTAGGGAAAATACGTCAATTGAGAGAAGCCAAATGGTAAGTGACTCGCTGAGAATCCTCCGTGCAATAGAGATGCCAACATGAGACATTTTCTCCCACTCACTGCTCTGCACTGTGATGTCTGCCTCTCTCCACCTTTACTTTATCTTGACAGATTCGGTAACTCTCTGGCCACTTCTGATGATTAAACACAGGCCGGTTCTGTTAAAAACACCAATCCTCTAAGTAACGCCATGGTTTATTCTTTGCTATTGCTGTCTAGACTTGCGGCTCAAAGAACCTGAATAGAGGGAGAGCATGAGCGTCCCTTTCCCTTCTTCCTCCTCCCTCTTCTGTCTCTAGCTTGTCTACACTGGGGAAGGGAGAGAGACGAGAAGCAGGGGTCAACTTACATGCCTCTCAGGCGGTAGAGTGGTCTTGATTTCTCTGTGGTTCGACCTGGTACTGGCTGAAGCTTGAGGTCTTTTCTGATGTGGCTGTCTCTGTGTAGACAGTGGATGCGGTTTCCTTGGGGATCGTGCTCAGTTTCATTGCATTTCCATTACGGAAGACTCTGAGGGTGGTGGCCCTGTCTCCTGTCTCCTGTCAACCACACCAGAAGTTCAGGTCCCTGCTGCCCTTTCCGAAGTGGAGTCTCTTGGTCTGGGGACAGGTGGTTCCTGGTCCCTCTCCTAACCTTCACACTCCTTCTGCTGGGGTGGAGGTGCCCCCTCTTCTTTTTACTAGGCACTCTGCATCTGAGTCTTTTCTAAGCTTCCTACCTCAGGCAAGATGAGGCCGTTCACATGCGCTCCTCACCTTCAGAAGACATTTACGTGTTCTCCAAGCATTCTCTAAACCTGTTCCTCTCCACCTGCTGCCAGCATGAGAGAGCCTAGGAGAGAGAAGTCTTGTTGACATCCCCAATCTTCACGTTACTTTCCTGACCCTGTTTCCCATTGGTGTGAAGAGAAGAAAGCACTCCTGTCTCCCCATCCTTTGTGGGGAGGCAAGAGATGTATTTTCTCCAGGGACCCTGTACTCCTCAAAAAGCCACATCGCTCTCTCCACTGATCTCCACCACCTCTTTACCTGTTTTCTCCCAGTACTTTCCTTTAAGTACTCTCCAGGGGTGGGGCTGGTGGTCGATTACAGAGTGGTCATTTCTGCTGCCTCTTAATAAACTCAGTCATCTTTTTAGAATATGGGGATTATTAGCACTACCTCATCTTCAGGTAAAGCCTGGTCAACATCCTGTTACAATTATTTGTAAAGTGTTTTGCTACCTCTATACCAAAAGGCATGAAGGAACAGTCCATTACTCAATGGCTCAGATCATTTTTCCCGGTGGGTTTGGGTGTCAGACAGGCTACGGCAGTCTACACGGATATCTACAGGCAGTCAGGAAAAGTTTGAAAAATGCCAAATAAGACATTCACCCCCTGGGCACGTACCTTACTTCAGGCCAGCGTGCAAATGTTATTGAGGAGAAACTCTAGAGGTTGGAAGAAACAGCCTCACCTGTGAAGTGCCTCCAATAGGAAAACACAGGCTCAATTCACCAGCTTTCCCCATTTCTCACCTGTGTGATCCACGGCAATCATTTTTGTGAACTCGACCTCTTTTTCCTCATCTGCAAGATGGGACACTGCTATTGACCTTGCTGTGTGGATGACAGCTGCACTATGCAGAGTTCTAGAATGAGAGCCCAATAACCATTAAGTGTGAGTCTTGTTTCTGTTGGTTTTCTCCATAGCAAAGACCGTCTCCCTTTCCCCATTCACCTAGGACAGAGCCCAAACTCTCGAACCACTGTATTTCTTGAAATGAATGTCTTAAGACTCCCTTCCCTCCCTTTGTTCTCACCAGGGAGGAATGGGAGTTGGATTGATGAGGGTAAAAGGTCCTGGAGCTGAAGTAGATGCTGCTGGTTTGGCTGCCCAGGTCTCAGCAGTTCCTGTGGGGTCTCGTCCTTGCTATGCTCCCATTCCATTTGGGGAACTGCCCATCCTACACCTGACGCCTATGGTTCTATGAAGTTCCAGTAAAGGCTACCATTCCTGGTGCCACACATCCTGGTGCCCCTGATGGGGCCAGTCATGGTGCCTCCCTCGCTGGCAACAGTGGCTGGTCTTGGAATGGACACCTCAGGGTCTTTTCTGAGATTTATCCAATTGGAGCTTGCTCTCTTGGATGATGAAGTTGAGAGAATACATGTCCAGAGCTTCTGGGGAACATGATTTCAGCTTCACGAAAGGAAATGAGGCCTCCTAGGAGAAAGCAAAGGCAGGAGAACAGAAGGGATGATGAACTGCTGTTGAGTCTCTGGTTCCAGGTGACCTGGCCTGCCTGTGAGGTGGTCTTGTGTGGCAAACTTTGCCACTTTTGCCTAAGCTAGTTTGAACTGAGTCTGTCCCTTAGCCCTGCCCAACACAGGGCCCTGCCTCTGAGAGGCCCTATTCTGCCTTCTGCCCCTGGAGATCCTATACTGATACCAGGGTCATCACTGACAGGCTTGGCAATACCCTGCTGGTTTGGTTGCTCTCTGAAGATACTCAAATCACAGGTCAAGGGTGATTTTAAATTGGTAGTACTTCTGGGGTGAGCCTATTAGAACTGGCATGTGAAGGTTCTCTTTAAATAGGGCCCCCTGGATTGCCCCCAGTGGCCTCTCAGATGCAAAGCAAGCCTCTGCAGACTCGGGCATGGTCTTGCTCCGACTCCTGGTTTCTTGGGAAAGGAGATAACACCTTAACCCCCGACACCAGGGTAGTTGGTGTCTTTATGAGAAATTCTAACCATTCAAAGTCCATTGGATTCCTGAATCTTGTTCTTTAGCTGGTTATTGAATCTAGTTCTACTACGGAAATGCTCAGCTCCTTCACCTTGGCTCTTGCCTGAGCTCTGGGGCCTGAGCTTACCAGGACCATGTTGCCCTGATGGCAGCTTCCAGTTCCTGTCTGCATCCCCTCTGCCCTATTGCTGCCCTGCTCCCTGTAATTTCCAATGAGATGCAAGAATCCTGGAATCACAAAGAACCGGGTTTGACCACTGGCCCTGTTACTTTCTAGCTTAGTAAATTTGGGCAGAGTGTGGCGATTCCTCGGGGACCTAGAAATAGAAATTCCATTTGACCCAGCAATCCCATTACTGGGTATACATCCAAAGGATTATAAATCATTCTGTTATAAAGACACATGCACACATATGTTTATTACAGCACTGCTTACAATAGCAACGACTTGGAACCAACCCAAATGTCCATCGATGATAGACTGGACAGGGAAAATGTGGCACATACACATCATGGAATACTATGCAGCCATAAAAAACAATGAGTTTGTATCCTTTGTAGGGACATGGATGAACCTGGAAACCATCATTCTCAGCAAACTGACACAAGAACAGAAAATCAAACACTGCATGTTCTCACTCATAGGCGGGTGTTGAACAATGAGAACACATGGGCACAGGGAGGGAAGCATCACACACTGGGGTCTGTTAAGGGGGAATAGGGGAGGGACAGCGGGGATGGGGAGTTGGGGAGGGATAACATGGGGAGAAATGCCAGATACAGGTGATGGGGATGGAGGCAGCAAATCACACTGCCATGTATGTACCTATGCAACAATCCCATATGCTCTTCACATGTACCCCAAAACCTAAAGTGCAATAAAATATATATTTAAAAAAAAATTTGATCAGAAACTTCATCTTGCAGAACTTCAGGTTATTCCCTCATAAAATGGGATAGTAAGACTACCTACCTCATGGAACCACTGATCCTGTAACCAAGGGAACTGTGATTGTCAGCTCTCCCCTACCTCCAATCATATGTTTGCAGTAGGAAAGATATGATTTCCTAAAGAAAGGGAAGAAGGTGCTGAATAGACAAAACACTATTGTCCTTGCAGCCCTAAGTGTCCTTCCTAATGTAAAGGCCCACAGCATCTTTTCTGGAACAGGCTGTCATCTGTTACGACCTTAAAATACAATCACTCAGGCCCATATCTGAGTCAGTTCTGAGCACCTGGTCCCTCTGCTCCAGGAAGAGGCTGTGAACACCGGGGGTTTTCTGGAAAGTTGTAATACATCATCGTTGCTCAGCACGCAAAGTTCACTCTGGCCAGATTGTAAAATACGTTCAACCACTGGAGACAATTCAATGCCCCGAGAGAAAAGACCACAGGTTTTAGGGATGTAACTCTCAAAAGAGTCCTAGCTTCACCCAAGAATGGCCACCACCCTCAAGAATTCTGAAGCTATTTCCCAGCACCTGTGTTCATCTCAATTTGCAAGCAGAGGTGCTCTGTAGTGTGTGTGTGTGTGTGTGTGTGTGTGCGTGTGTGTGTATGTGCGTGCGTGCACTTCAAATGGACCCTTTCTGTGATTCGATCTCTATTTTCCCAAGTTTTGTATGGAGAATAGTGAGGACTTAAGTTTAAGAAGCATTTTTTTGAGCACCTACAACAGAACACTGAGTTCGGCACCAGAGACACACGAAGGGTCCAAAGTCACAGTCCCTACACCTGATCATCTTGCACGTTTAGTCACAGTGTCACACAGAGGTGCATAGGAGGAGAGACAGCTGAGCCAAACAAGGGATCTGTGGTGAATCTTACAGTCACTGCATGATTACGTCAGCCATGAGCTGGGCATGGGTATGTGCTTCCTGATGTTTTCGGAACACACCCTCATGCTTTCAAGCAAGAGCCTTTGCACATACGATTCCCTTTGCCCAGATTGCTCTTCCCCTGCGTATCGTTATGGATCATCCCCTTTCCTTTATCCAACATCTACATTCAAATGCAATTTCATCAGACAGGCCTTCCCCTGGCATCCCATGTAAAAGACAAGACCATTCATACTTAGTTTCTATTCCATACCGGGCTCTACTTTTCTTCATTGTATTTATTACCACCCACATCTTACACTGATTTGTTTTTATTTGTTATCTACACACACAGAGACATACACACACAACTGCTAAAATCAAGAAAGCAAGGACTTAGTGTTCATATATATATTTTACTTCTGTATCCTCAGTCCCTGGAACAGTGTTTGTCAGAGTAGATGCTCAGTAAATACAAATTAAATGACTGGATGAATGTGCTAAAGTACCCACATGGCTTAGACTTGATCTCCATACTCAAATTGTGCAGCTTCTTTGGGAAGAAGAACAGTCAAAGCAAGTAGAACAAAACATAGCTGCTGCTTTAATTGAAGTATGAGCACAGTACTTCACAGAGCTTGGAGGAGGAGGCCCTCAATTCTTCCTTGTGGGGAGGGAGTGTGGAAGGTGACATCTCAGAGGAGGCTGAATTTCACATGGGTCTTAAAAGATAAATGAGAATTTGTCGAAGCAAAAAGGAAATGAAGAGTGGCAGCAGTTACCGAGGAGTTACTGCTCAGATCTGTCGGACTCACCGTCCAGGACATTTCACAGCTGCCTACTACATACACATACGACTCTCAGCCTGTGGTTTGCTTTCCACAGCGAGCTGGGCAGGCAGCAAGGGCTGAAGAGGTAAAGCCCTGGGAGGAGCCCTCAGCCAACGGTGGGTGGGAGATGGAGGATGAATGCCCTGATTTCTTTGCCCCTCAAGTGGAACAACTTAGAGGTGAGTTCTGAGGTCTCCAAGGCGACTGGGCCTCGCCCTCCCATGTGATTGCATGCTTGACATCACATTCTTTACTGGCTTCCTCCTTTTCCCTTCCTTTCCCCACCTCACCTCCCCACTTCCCTAGCAGCGTTTCCTGAGATCACCTCCCAAACAATCGCATCTGGAATCCTTGACTCATGTCTACTTCTGGGAGAAGCACCTAAGGCAGTCATGGTCAAGCAGAAACATGAACAAAGGCAGAGGGCTTGACTGAGCCCAGCAAGTGAGGGGAGATGGAGAGATTGAAGCAAGAGTGAAAACCACTGGCCAGCCCGCAGTCCGCCGTGAGGAATGTCTATACATGGGGTTTAATCAGCAAGACTATGCTGACAGGCACGTGGCAGATCAGCCTGGAGCCAGTGTTTCTTCCTTCCACAGCCATAGTGTTTAGATGCTGACTTAGCTTTTCAGCCTTTGTTTTTTTTTATCATTCCATAGGCTGTCCTTTCACTCCAGTTTTAATTCTCTCTGAGTCAATTTACAGCCCTGCCATGGGGCGCCAAACTTTCTCCATGTGGAGCAGGTCCTGGGACACCCTCCTGGGAGCCCTGGGAGAGAGTGTACAGCAGAGAAATGACACCTGGGCAGCACGTTATGGCCATGCTGGGTGGACACGACAGAGGGTGGTGTAAGTAAAGGAAGGGAGGTGTGGGCGGGAAATAGGGGAGCAGATCTAGGACTACTGCTCCTTTGGAGTCCACATTCAAGTAGAACATCACCGTCCTTCAGTGAAATCTCCTTGACTGAGTGGCCAGCTGTTCTGAGAGATAATTAAACAGTATCTGAAGCATGAACAGTCACTACAAGTGTTGCTTCTGAATGGAGATGACAAGAGTAGAAGTGTTTTGAGATATAAATCCATTCTCATGGGGGCTGCCAATCTTGCAAGGAGAGGGATGCTGAGCCTGGTGGGGCCGGTTCTGATGGCTCACAGTGAGCCTTCCCTAGATAAGTGGCTGGTGGACCTTTGGTCTCATCCTGTAGGCTGAGAGGAAATTGAGCGGCCAAGCCACGTGAAACTCCTGCTGGAGATTTGGAGGAAGATGAATGGTACTCAAGCAACAAGAGGACCGTGAAATCAAACCATTAAAAGACAATTTCAAGACCAGTCAACCTCCCTCCCCTTCTATTCACTCTGACAAGGCCCCAAAGTCACTGGGTGCTTCCTTTGATCTTGCTTAAGTTGGTGTGGTGACTTTGTCACCACTTTCTACCGGGCATAGAGGTGCTCCTTGCAAATGCGCTCTAGGAGAAAACGGGCATGGGGAGGCTCCATCCGCTTCTTCCTATTTTCCCTGTTGTTTTCCAGCCTTGAGGACAAAGCTGGGATTCTTGGGGCTGAAGTCACTAAGGTTGCCTGCAGAGGTGCCTAGAAGAGATATGGCCTCAGCAAGCCTACTTTTCTCTGATTTCTAAAAGGTTTCTTTCATCTAATCTGAGGTCCCCGTCACTTTCTACTCCACCTCATCCCAGAGTTGGGGTCAGAATGGACTTGTGTGGGATTTTGGCCCATGCAGCAGTGTGCCTTTAAATCTGGTGTTGGCAGTGGTGGCGGTGATGGTGGGTGTCACCTAGGATGGCATAAA
Source organism: Cacajao melanocephalus (assembly GCA_963573385.1). NCBI lineage: Eukaryota > Metazoa > Chordata > Mammalia > Primates > Pitheciidae > Cacajao > Cacajao melanocephalus. Next base: position 76,495 of record CAUYLG010063503.1, read on the forward strand.
TTTCTCCTTCTGTCCCCAAAGCTCACCTTTCCATTCTTTAGTTTTTAGTTTAAAATTTAACTTTAGTCATACAAATTATAGGAAAGTACATTCTTCTTGTGAAAAGTTAAATCAAAACACATCTGATAAAGTCAAAGCCTGCTTTGACCAACGGTTCTTACCCCCGGCCTCCCCAGAGGTAACCCCTGTTGCAGGGAAGGTGTATATCCCTCCAGTTCTTTTATGCTCATTAACACACATATTTTGTATTGCCATCCTTAGAGAAAATATAAAGAACACGAACACGTGCTCAAATATATTAAAGGCATCCTGTTTCACACACTGTCCCACATCTTGTTTTTCCATTTGACGTGGTTGTTCGGATGGTGGGACTGGACTCAGAGCCGCTGGTCTGGTCACACAGCCAGCGGGGTGAGGAAGGCTGGGACTCCGCCCATATCCACTAGATTAGCCCAGAGGAAGGGACGCCTTTCTGTAATTGGTTCATCCAGAGGGGATCATCTTATTTTAATTCACAGAAAGACATGTACTGTGGTGGCCCTGGATGGATCCTCTACACTCTGTTGCGTTGCCTCATAGTATCCCCTATTGTGGGTGTGGCGTATTTTACGTATCCATCCCACCACTGCACACTTGAGTTGTTCTGAGTTTTTCATGATCACAGGCAATGCTGCAATGAATAGCGCTGTATACGTCCTGTGTACACATGTGCAAGTGTTTCTCCTAAGAAGTAGTGAGATTGCTGGGACATAGGGATGCATTTTAAATTCTGCCAGCTAAATTGCCTTCTGAGGGCCGTACCCACACGCAGTCCCCGCAGCAGTGCACGAGAACACTCATTTCCACCCTCCGGGCCACCGCTCGCCGCCACCGGACTTCATGTTTTTCTGATTGCCTTCTGTCTTACTGTATTTGGGCTGCTCTAACAAAATACCATGAACCAGGTGACTTACAAACAACAAAAATCTATTCGCCATGGTTCTGCAGGTGGGAGGCCCAAGATCAAGGTGCTGGCGAATTTGGAGTCGGATGAGGGCCTGCTTCCTGGTTCACAGATAGGGCCTTTGTGTTGTGTTCTCACACGGTGGAAGGGGCTAGCTAGCTTTCTGGGGCCTTTTCTGTAAAGGCACCGATCTCATTCCTGAAAGCTCTGTCCTTGTGAACGAATCACCTCCCAAAGGCCCCACTTCCTAACACCATTACCTTGGTGATTATGTTTCAACATACAAATATCAGAAGGACACACACATTCAGACCACAGTATCTTCCCCCTTCTGAATGTACCCCTGGTTGACTCTATTGCTGTGGGGTTGTTCCCAACCCATTGTTTCATTTTATTCCTGGTTTCCTCATGATCTCATCTCACCCTTGGCTCTCCAGGCACCCAAGCCTCCCGTTTCTTGGTCCATCCACTCTGACAGAGATCATCTACTGTCATTCTAGCCTGTATTCCAGGTGGCAGGCGGGCAGGAGGACAATACTGCCTCCAACTGGCTGTGTCACCGTGGGCCAGTCACTAGGATGGGCCTCAGTTTCTCCAATTGAACCATAAAAGAACTGGGTTACAGGAACTCCAGGATCCTAGTTCTGAAGTTCTGACTTGAGTAGGGCTAAAAATGTTTATTTTACAAAGACACTCGTCCTCATGGGCACGAACCACTGTTCTGTTCTGTTTAAAAGACTCACTGTGAGCCCATACAGACATGAGTCATTTGAAGAGGTAATGGGCAGGCATGCCTTTTACTGCTCCCATAAATTACGTCACCATTCGGTTCTGTGTTTTCATGGGTGTGGTTGGGTGACAGAGAAAGGACTTCTTGGTCTGCCCAAGCTCTCAATCAGCTACCGAACATTTCTTGAGTAAACCAGGCCCACTTTCAACTCTGCAGCCACCTCCTCCGTATCTTCAGGCCACCTCTTCCTTTTCCATTCAGGAAATATTTACTGAGCCCCTACAACACCCCCTACTACGTGGCCACTTTTGGAGGAAGTGAGAGGGGAAGGTGGGTTAAAAATACAGGGTGGTGGGAAGGGCTTTTATAAGCTGCCGACTCTCATGGTTTAGTGCCGTGTTGTTTAACAGGACTGTCTGTGATGATGGAAATGTTCTGTAAAATCCGTGCTGTCCAATATGGACAAACTGCAAGTGGCCGTTGACCAGTTGTGGCAAGTGTGGTTAATGTATGATGAATATGAGTAAGCAATACAGGTCTGGGGGTGCTTTGCAGCAGATGCCCCAGAAATCAGTTCTCACAATCCTCTCTTTGAAGCCTCAGTCTGTAGAAAATTGTTTTAAGGATCAATGCACATAGCGTATAGCTTTTAGTACAGGGCCTAGCTCATCACAGGTGTTCAATCAAGGAATACTTCCTTTCCCTCTTGCAATGTCCTGGTTCTCGGGACTCCCGCCTGCTTAGGACAAGGAAAAGCTACCATCTCAAGAGGCAGGACTCCAGGAGCAGAGCCTGTACCTCTGGGAGGGGCAGGCTGAAGAGGCCTCCTCGTCCTATAAAGGCTTCCAGTTCTTCAAACTCTGATTCAGCCAGGGGAGTTGCACAACTTTATGAGTGCCACAAATCATATCACTCTCATTCTGGGGATTTCCAAGTGTGGGAATCTGCCTCCCCCACTACCGCCTACGTAGACAGGTGCTAGAACATAATAGGTGCTCAGTAAATAATGTGGGTGGATTAGTCACCCAAAGTTGTTACAGTTGAGTGGAAGCCAAGAGTCATGGGCTGTAAACTCTCCCAGCTCTGCCTCTCCAGGAAAAAGCAAAGACTTTGGGGTAGCAAGCTAGGTCAGTTATGCTGTTATTTCCCCAGCAAAAGCAACATATCTATATAGATAGATAGATAGATAGATAGATAGATATAGGTGCTGGGCAAATAACAAAAGCAACATATATGTGTGTGTGTATATATGTGTATATACACACACATATACACACATGTATATATATGTATATATACACACATATGTGTATATGTGTGTATACACACACATATACACATATGTACATATACACACATGTGTATAGATGTATATATACACATATATACACATATGTGTATATATACACATATGTGTATGCACACACACATATACACATATATGTATATATACACATATACACACATGTATATATGTGTATATACACACATATGTGTATATATATGTGTATATATATACACGCACATACCTGTATATATATACACACATATACACACACACATATATACACACATATATGTATATATACACACACACATATATATGTGTATATATATACATATACAAAAGCATAACAAAGGCAACATATATACATATATGGGCAAGTCCCAAGGCTGGGTGTAGGTTTTAAACATACATTTCTCCTCAGATTGGGGTTTGTCCAGGCTGATCATCATCCTCCTTCTCTGCCCGTCCCCCTAACCCCTTTCACAGCGGGAGCCTTGCAGTTGGTTTCCTGTGACTCCAACACAGGCAGGCGGGTTTCCTCCTTCCCCTCCCTGAACTCACCCAGCGAGCACTCCAGAGGCAGTCACAGCAAACAGAACTGGAGCGACCTGCGCAGGAAACGTAGAACAAAGGAGGGCTTCTTTTATCAGCTGTTCCCTTCCTTCTGTTAGAAGATAAATTGTAAGAGTAATAACCTTAAAAAAAACGGTAACAGAAGAAAAATAAGTTGGATCATACTTTGATGAAATGGAGGTATTCATTTATTTTTTATTCAACAAGCATGTGAATACCGTGTGCTGGGTACGCTGAGCTGCGACTGTTAAATGGTGTGTGAGACACGGAGCTTGACCTGTAAGGGTTCACAGTTTAGTAGAGGAAATTAGAAGTAAGGACCCAGGCCAGGCATGGTGACTCATATCTATAATCCCTGCACTTTGGGAGCGTGAGGTGGGAGGATTACGAGAGGCTAGGAGTTCAAGACCAGCCTGGGCAACATGGCAAGACCCTGGCTCTAAAACAAAACATAAATAAATAGAAATAAAAACCCATCGCATTATGTTATACTAGAGGTTAGATGACTTTGTCCTTTTCACTACTGTGTCCCTACTGCCTAGATTTATGCTGGCATGCAGTTGGTGTTTAATAATTCTTTGTTGAGTGAATGAATGAGTGAATGGGTAGAACCTTTGGAAAGCCCATGGGAGAAGTCTCTAATCCAGCATTGAAGGATCAGTTAAGGCTGCTTGGAAGACACAGCAGAGCACCTGGAAGAGTTAAAGAAAGGGTGGAAGTGAAGAAGGAAGGAGTGGGTGGGAGGTAGAAGACAGCTGCGCTGGGAGAAAGTAACTTTGCAGGTTGAGGAGCAGCACACAGGTGAGGATGAAGGCCTTGGAGGTTCAGCCATATAAAGTTGCCAGTAACTGACCATTTGAACTAAGAAAAAGAACAGTTGCGTATGTTTCAACCAAATTTAAAAGGTCACTAACTAGTCAGACACAAGCTCTTGTGAAGCCTTGTGAGCGATTCAGAAACTGAACGCTAACCTGAGAGCATGGCGAGGCAATGAAGTTTAACTTTTTCCTCCCTAAAAAATCTAGTTTATTTTTATATAGCAATATAACTAGTATATGTCATCATTTTAAAAATTCAGATTAGAAAAAGAGTATAAAGAAAAATGGGAACAACCACGTTTGCTGTCACCACCCCGATGACCATCGCCAACAATTTTGTGGGCTCTTCCCAGTCTTTTTCCCTCAAGTCTTACATATGGAGAGGAGTAGGCCATGAAGCTGCTACTTAGAAGCTGCTATTTGGAAGTTGTCTCTGTGAAGCTGCTGTGTCTAACAGGGGAGGCTGCAGGTTACCATGGAAAAATTCAGTTTTGTCTTGTGAGCAGAGTGGGAGGAAGGTGAAGCAGGACTTTTTTAGGGCTTAACTGTTGTGTCTCCTCATAGGTATCCTCATGGGAGGTGGCCAGGGACAAAGTGGGCACAGCGAGGGTGAGGAAGCTTCCTAAGAGGCAGGGCATTGAGATGTAACATCTTCTCTAAAAGCCAGAACCAAAACCATAAGCCTTGGAAATTTCAAAAATAGTGGAACATTCGAAAAAGAAAATGATTACCTACAGCTGGACCATGTGAAAAATTCCATTATTGATATTTTTGGTGTAGTTGGTCCCAGTCCTTTTTCTCTTTGTGTCACGAACATCAGGCTGGATTCACGTTCAGCAAATATTCACACCGCTCCTCCTGCCTCTTGGATGTTCACCTATGCGCGTGCGTAGGTGCGTGTGTAGTCGCGGAAGATAAGTAGGCATGTTTTGTGTGTCCTCACGTTTCTCCATTTTATTTCCGAATTCCAGCTTGGAATTATCCCTAAGAAACTTCCTGAAGGGATATTTTATCCTGAAATAGTCCTCTACAACTCTGATGATATGCTGTTAACTCCAAGAAGGTCTTTGACTCCCTAAAATTGGTGAACTGAAGTCAATTTTGGCGTTCTTTACGATTTGTGCCCCCTCTTTTTGCGGTATTATGTTTTGTAACCTATTTTACCCAGAGTAGGCATAACTGGCATTTGCCAAGCAAGAAGTCAAGCCCTGTAGCTCTTAAAAGTGGTAAGTGGGGCCTCAGACAGCTCTTCTCTGCCTGCTTTGTGCAGTGGGGGTGGACGGCAAGGATGTCTGCACAGTGCCCAGACCACCTGCGGGAAGTGGAGAGTGAACACCTGAAACTGATCAAGTGGGTGCTTGTTGACTGGATCCCTCCTGGTCCATACCCACAACTGCCCCCTCTTCCCTTCCCCACCTTGGTATTTCACCCTGACTGCTTCTCTCGGGGGTGGGGGACGCCTCTGCCTTTCTGCCTGGCCTTCCCAACCTAGGCAAATTCTGGGTGGAGCTCAGGGTTGGCCATGGAGAGGCAAAAATTACGGTGACTTGTGACACTTAATTGATGCCCTGGGCCTGCATCCATGCCACCCGCCCCTACACCCGCCTACGTGTTCTCTTGGAAACAGACTTCATCTGCTGGACACTATTCTAGTGTGAGATAGAGATGTCTTAAATCCTCGCCTTCTTTTAATGCTTTTCAGTTTCCAGAGGTTTTAAAAAATGCCTTTAACGTTTACAATTCCAGAGAGAAACTCTTTTTTTCAAACTTTGTTTTTTTAAATCTGCTCATCTCACCAATGGCAGTGAGAAACAAAGGATGAACCTGCCTTGCCTGACCTGGACCCCTTTTCTCAGCGGCTTGTCCTCTAATGGCTTCTACACCGCCAGCTCCCCTTTCCCTGCACACCCTAGAGCTGCAGGCAGGGCTCGGCTGCCCACACACATTCCAGAGTTTCCCTGCAGTCCTCCTAGTTGTTGTCTGTTCCCTTGTTTTGCTGTCTTGAGACTTCACCTCTTCGTTTATATCTTCTTACGTTCATTTGATTAACCAGAAAGAATCACAGATTCCCTTTGGTTTGGCAATTAGAGCGGGGAGCCTTGGCCATGACAATTCTTTGTTGCTCTTTTCTACTATTTTCTGTAATAAACTGTCCAGGATCATGATCAAAGAATTTCTATTTTTCATTTGATATAAGTAACCACCCCAAATAATAATAAAACAATAATAGCATACATTTAATAAGTACTTACCACATACCAAACACTATTTTATGTGATTTATTTTACGTATATGATCTCTTTTGACCTTAATAATAATCCCTGCTCTACAGATGAGAAAAGTTAGGTATAGAACATTCAGGCCAGGCACCATGGCTCACGCCTGTAATCCCAGCACTTTGGGAGGTTGAGGCAGGTGTATCACCTGAGGTCAGGTGTTCGAGACCAGCCTCGCTAATGTGGCGAAACCCCGTCTCTACTAAAAATACAAAAATTAGCCAGGTGTGGTGGCGGATGCCTCTAATCCCAGCTACTTGGGAGGCTGAGGCAGAAAAGTTGCTTGGACCCGGGAGATGGAGGTTGCAGTGAGCCAAGATGGTGCCACTGCACTCCAGCCTGGGCAACAAAGTGAGACTCTGTCTCAAATACGACTATTAATAATAATTTAAATAATTTACTGATATTCAAAACCAATCAGTAACTCACATTAGGAGCCACTGAGATGTACTGCATGTAGAAATATTACTTGTGAATCTCTTTGACCCACTTCCCTGCTTAATTTGTGTTGGGCATTCAGATACCCCAACTGAAGCACTGTTTATTTGAGGACATGGGGATCTCAGACGCCCTCTTGAAGACTGCATCAAGACTCTTTTTTCAACTGTTGTGGTCTACAGGTGACTGCAGTTGTTCTCGTAGGGTCTGAGAGACAGGCTTTATCAAGATTCAAATCTCTCTCCCATCGGCCAAAGCCGCCCTCGCTGAGCAGGACCTCTGATTGCAGCCCCCACGATTCTGTTCTTAATGGGTTGGCCCAGCCTGTGGGAGACTGTGACATGCTCAGGGGCTGGGATGAAGAGGGAGCTTTGCACATAGCAGCCGGAGGCTGGGTCTGCTTCAAAGGCCGCCTCTATGAGGCAGGCACAGCCGTCAACCTCCAGACACCTGGGGTAGCTCACAAGCCATGTGTCTAGGCATCAGTGTCATGCTCCTGTTGACAGGCTTTGCCCCTTGGAACTTAGAATTTTTCAGATTTTAGAAAAGCAATATGATGTATAATTGTAATTATGTAACACTCCCTGCAGGAATGAGGCCAATATCTCATGATCAAATACATTTATGTGTCTGCAGTGAAATGTACAAATATCCAGATTCAGTGGGATAAACAAAGACTGTAAATAGCCTCGTGTTTATTCAGGTCAGGGTTTGCTATCACATGAGTTTAGATACTAAACTTAGGAAAGCATTTATAGTTTTCAGAGTTTTGTAGATAAGGGATAGTCAACCTTTCTAGAGAGCAATTCGACAATATATATAAAGAATCTTATAATGTACATATCCTTTCACCCAACAACTTTACTTCTAGAAATTAGTTATAAGGAGACAATTATGATTACATGCAAAAATCTAGCAGAAAAAATGTTCACCACAGCATCATTTTTGTTTGAAAATGAAGACAAAAACAATCTAAATGTCTACTTGTTTAAATAAATATAATGTATCCATATAATAAAATCGGAAGTAATCCTTGAAAATATAATGTTTGCTTATTGACTTGGAAAGATGTGCATATGTTATTTAGAAACAAATGTAAGCTATGAATATAATCGTATTTGCATAATGAAACCTGAAAGGGTACACATTAACTAGGCTTATTTTCAGGAGTTAGTCTTATAAGTGGTTTTTATTTATTTGATGCTAATGTAGATTTCTGCATTTTTTATTCTAAGTTTGAAAAAGTAATACTCGTCAAAAATTTCAAAGAATTCAGATCCATGTAAACTAAAACAAAGGGTTCTACCCCCCTGCACTCTCTCAACTCCTTCCTTGGAGGAAACATATATCAATTTAGTGTATTTCTTTGCAGACCCTTTTCTATGTTTGCAAATACAAATTTTGAAAGTAATTTTTCAACTGGGCATGGTGGCTCACACCTCTAATTCCAGCACTTTGGGAGGTCGAGGCAGGTGGATCACCTGAGTTCAGTAGTTTGAGACCAGCCTGGCCAACATGGTGAAACCCCCTATCTACTAAAAGCACAAAAATTGGCCAGGTGTGGTGGTGGTTTCCTGTAATCCCAGCTACTCAGGAGGCTGAGGCTGGAGAATTACTTGAACCTGGGAGCTGGAGGTTGCAGTGAGCCAAGATTGTGCCATTACTCACTCCAGCCTGGGCGACAGAGTGAGATTCTGTTTAAAAAAAAAAATAGTGATTTTTCCATTCATGGAATTATACCATGTCTGTTCCTCTATGTCTGTATTTTTCATGACACTTTATCATTAACTCTTTCTATGCTGCAAGAATATAATTTACTTAACCCTTCCCATATTGTAGGGCTTTTAGTAATTTCTGTTTATTTGCTATCTGAAAGAATACTGCAACGAAATTCCCTTGTACAGGTGCCTTTGTGGACAAGCACACATTTATGTAGAAGAGTTTTTAATTTTGATTTTTCTGACTTCTATAATCAACATGTGCTAGATTATTAAAACTATTATTAAGCATATTAAAAGATTCTACCAGGCTATTTTGAAAGCCCTGAAGCCACTCAGTTGGTCAATCTTTTCTCAGGATAAACGAGCCATTCACCAGCACCACCGTATAAATAAATAGCACATATTTTCAGGCCACATACAGTTTATACAGGTTTACCCTTCCCAAGGAGCATCCCGTCCAGGGCTGTGGATGGGAACCACTGCCTCTGCCTGAGGAAAGGAGCAGCAGGAGCCAAAACCGTGGGGCGGGTCGGGGACTGTCCTTGGATGGCTCTGGGTCTACCTTTCCCAGCCTGTCCGGTGATCTGAGGGCCTCTACTTGGCAGCTGGTGGTTGCTGAGTGATTAAGGAGGGCCTCAATCGCTTCTAGGGGCCAGCGCCTCCCCGGGGGCCAGCTGGCTTCTTGGAAACTTAAGCCTGACGGGTCTTTGAGGTGCAAGGGGCTGCTGACTCCAGACCGAGGAGACCCCTGAGAGAGGGAGGCAGGCAGAGTGGGCGCTTGGTCTGGGCCCGGTCTCTGGGCTTTCCTGTTCCTCTCGTGCTTGCAAAACAGATACCACGTTTCCTCAGTTTTCACATATTCCTTTCTCTTCTGCATTTTAATGTACCTGACATGGGAAGTGGGCATTGCGTATGGAGCGTTCCTTCCCTGTGCTCTTTTTGAAGCCTGTTACTAAACAGATGGCCGCATCATATCATGGAGGGAGTTCCAGGATTAGGGAGTAGAAATGTTCCTCTTTTATCCCCTTTCACCTCCAGCCCCATCACACACGCAGCTCCAGCTAGCCCACCATCAGATCAGGGGCTGGAAAATCCCACCCTTCATGTGTACAGCATGAAGAAAAAAGTTGTTGAAGTCTTTTCTGAAATCCAGACCGGACCCAAGCATGAGGCAATAGCCAGGCGCATCACTCCCTTCCTTGGTTGCTCTGTGCCCATCCCTTTCAATAATGCTGCTAGAACCCTGCTGTGTAATTAGTGGGGGCATAATTAATACATGAGAGGAGTCTTTCTAACAGATCTGAGCAAGTGTATTCTCTTAAAAATGGCATGGCAAGCAGAACCTCGCAGGCTTCTACATGTTGGGCCAGAATGTTCAGTGAGTCAGCGAAGTCCCCACCCTCAGCCACATGCATTCATATGTGGATGGACCCCACTCACATGTGGAGGCTTCATGGATGGACCCAGCCTCATGGAGCAAAGTAAAGGAGTTAGGAAGAGCTCTGAGTAGCTGAACTGGGAATTGAATAGGGTGGGTTTAAAGAGTTGGGGCAATGCGGCCGTGCGCGGTGGCTCATGCCTGTAATCCCAGCACTTTGGGAGGCTGAGGCGGGCGGATCACGAGGTCAAGAGTTTGAGACCAGCCTGGCTAATATGGTGAAACCCCATCTCTACTAAAAATGTACAAAAATTAGCCGGGCATGGTGGCACGCACGTGTAGTCCCTGCTACTCAGGAGGTTGAGGCAGGAGAATTGCTTAAACCCAGGAGGCAGAGGTTGCAGTGAGCTGAGATCACGCTATTGCACTCTAGCCGGGGTGAGAGAGTAAGACTCTGACTCAAAAAAAAAAAAAAAAAAAAGAGTTGGGGAAATGAAGTTGCAGTGGCAATAAGAGGACCATCAGGAGGCAGAGTTTAAGTAGAGAGAGGCTGATCGAGGAAGACACAAAGAAACGAATGTTTATGAAGTACCCCCTGTGCACGGGGTGCTGAGATGCAGTCTCAGCCCCAGGGGTGGATGTTCAGCGCTCTCTATTTGCTGGTAGTGGTAATTTGACCAGCCGAAGGCCACACAGTTAAGGGTCGGGTCTCAGGTTTGCCTAACTCTCAAAGCTTAAAAGAAAACATTCTTATCGCAATCTCAAATTTCCTTGTTCCTCGGGTCCCTTTCTTCAGCGTTTTCCCTGAGTCCATCCAGCACGCCACCGTTGGGATACAGTTTCTGGAACCCTGGTTCAGACAATTCCCTCCACATCCCGGCTCCTCCCTACCGCTGCAGCCTCATCGCGGTGGGTGGAAATGTGCCCCCTCCCAAGGCCTTGCTCAGATGACCTGGCCTGGATGCCCCCTGAAGTCTCTCCCAGGCCTGAGGGCCGTGGTCGTGTGGTCGGAAAGGCTAACTCCTTTATCAACATTTTACTCATTCATTTTACGAGCCCGACTGCCAGGTGGCACAAAGCAGCACCCTTGTCCGCAGTCAAAATTTGTCCTCTTTTGCATCTCTTAGTGACTTATCCGTCTTCCACTCAGTTGACCAAGCAAGACCTGGGTCTCAACCTTGATGCTTCTTTTTCGCCTCCCCGTGCTCTAGCCGGTCAGTCACTGATCGTTCACGTTGCCTAAATCCCGCTTGCGCCCACCCCTATCTTTTCATTCCCACTGCTACACTCTTCGTTCTCTCTCGCTCGGAATAGTTTTCTACTTGTTCTTCCTACCCCCGTGTTCGCTGTCCACCCTTTCCAACGTTTTCCATGTCACAACCAAATGATCTTTCTACAATACCAAGCTGACATGTCACTCGCTCTTTTAAATCCCTTCAATGGTTTCATCATCCTCTTAAACGTATTAAGGTAACTCGCAAGGACTTCCTTATCTGGCCACTAATGTCCCTCTGTCTTTGTTTTCCACACCTCCTCCCTTCCTGTTCTATGGCCACGTGTGTGAACCACCTACAGTTTCACAATATGTGGGGGAAAACGTGTCCTAGAACACAGACGCAGACTTCAAATGTTAAGCCACACTTGCAAACTTTTAGAAATGCAGCAATATGCAAGCACTCACGTTCACCTGCAAAGCAGCATGTGTTTCAGCGCTTCCTTTGAATGCTGGAGGGAGGGATGAGTTGAAGGTCACAGTCCTCCAGTGGCTGGCTTTTCCTAGGGAACAATAAAGGCAGGTAGGTGCTGAGCAGATTTGTGTCCAGAACCAGGAGTTCTGTCCCCCATCCCTGAGAGAGCTGCTTCCTCCCTGGTGGGCTCTGCCAAACGCTGCCAACTTTCTCCCTCTGAGCTTCTTGCGAGAAGCTATTACTATCACTCAGTTTAATTCCCACTTCATATAGTGTCGAGATAAAGACGGAAGATTCATGGGCTCGGCCTGTGAAGGTGCAGTGCAAATGTGTGGAAAATAAAACATCTCCCGACCTCACCATCAGAGACACAGATTTTATTTATTTTCTTGGGAGTAGAGTGTCTGGTGAGGTATTTTTTTTTCTTTTGCTTGTTGTTGCAGCTCAGTGGAGCATTAAATTTAGAACGTAGTCTGATCTGTCATAGCCAGAGCTGGCAGGATTGCGGGATGATGTGACCTGGAGATACAGTCTTCTGGGTTTTGTAATAAATCCCTTGGTCTGTGGCTAGGGCCCTGGGGGAAGGCTCCAGCCTCAGCCTGCTCTGAACAAAAGTGTGGAGTCATAGTAACACTTGCAGAGTGCATTTTGAGGCCTTCTTTTGGTTCGGGGTTCCCCTAAAGCAGATCCCAGGAAGCACATAGGGATTTAGAAAAGTGAGACAGGAAGGAAGGAAGCCAGTCCAGGGTGAATAAATGAGCAGGTCACCTCTGCAGGCAACAGGAGCTCAATTCACTGGAGATTCATTTTTTTCTTTTGAGACAGGATCTCACTCTGTCACCCAGGCTGCAGTGCAATGGTGCAATCACAGCTCAATGAAGACTCATGAACTCCTAGGTTCAAGCAATCCTGCCTCCCCTGCCTCCTGAGTAGCTAGGACTACAGATACGTGCCACTATGTCCTGTTAAAGACTTCTTTTTTTTTTTTTTTTTTTTTTTAAGAAATGAGGTCTTGCTATGTTGCTCAGGCTAATCTCAAACTCCTGGTCTCAAGCAACCCTCCTGCCTCAGCCTCTCAAAGTGCTGGGATTACAAGCGTGAGCCACCATGCTGGGCCCCCTGGGGATTCTCGAGAGCTTGTCCCTGTGTGGGGGGAGGAAGTTGTGGTATTTATTTATGCTCTCCTGTTTCTCAGTGGGGGAGAGATTGTCCCTGTGTCGGGGGAGGAAGTTGGGGTATTTGTTTCTGGCTCCTGTTTCTCACTGGGGGAGGGCTGCTTCTTGGGAGCATTTTTTGATGGCAATACAACACTCTGCTGGGTTTCCTTATACATCTTAATTAGTTTTCAGTCTACTTTTTGGGCTCTACTCCCTCATCATTAAATACAGGAATGCCTTAGGGCTTGGTGTCATCCCTGTTTTCTTAATCATCTATGCCGTCGTCTTACACTATTTTATCCGCACTTTTGGTTTTTAGCTCCACTTGCATGTTCATGACTCTAATTGCCAGTTTGGGCAGACTGCTAGTTACCTCCCCAGAGCTGCTCTCCTCTTCTTCCTTGTGAATAGAGTTGCTTCCAGACCCCGGGCGTCTTGGCTAGACCCTACATATCCCACCTCCCTTGTGACTAGGTGTGGCCAGCTTTGAGGGTTTGCCAAGTCTGAGCCAATGGGATGTTAGCAAAAGTGGTGGGGGCAACTTTTGGCTAATCTCCAGCTTAAAGACAGCCACTTGCCTTGGACTTTTCTCTCTTCTTCCCCACAGGCTGGGACACAGACAACGCGGTACCTTAGCTTTGCCATTTCTGATGAGAACAGTAACTTAGCTTTGCCATTGCCAATGACGACACGCTCTGAGGATGGTGTAAGAAAACGACGGAATGTGCCTGGGTCCCTGAATTATCTCATGGAGCAGAGTCACGCCACAGTAAAATTCTACTTTATTAAGCATCTGTATTTGGAACTTTTTTGTTGCATTATTGCAACTTAGCCTGTTAATTAAGTGATAAACCAGCCCAGACCTCTCTTCTGAGATCCTGTCCAAATCCAGCTCCACATGTCTACCAGGATGACTCTTAGGCCTTCAATAAAACTGAACTCTTCATTTTTGTTTCCTTATTCTTCTAATATAATTATTCTCCAACATTATCTTTTTCCATAATGAAATCTTAGCAAATCACTTAATTACCAGAATGCTATAATTTTATTTTTTTAATACTTCTCTTTATCTTATCTCCACATCCTAATCCAATCAACAGATCCCACTGATTCTACTTTCAAGATAACATCACATGTCCATACTCTGAGTTTTCCTGCTTTTTGGCTTTTGGATCGCTACAGAAAGCAGAGTCCATCATGTACCTCTGTTATCACTGCAAGTTCAGGCAGGGACACTTTTTGTTTCATTTCCTTTTTATGTTTTACTTTCTCTTGTCTTATTCTTTATGCACATTCCCATATCCCTTTTCTCTACAGGTACATTCTGATGTGTTTGGTATGTGTCTTGTAATAGGTATATACCTTTGAAAAATGCACAGTATTTGCATAGGCAAGTGTTTTCATTTTTAACATGGTATTGTAATAGAGATCTCATTCTAACTTTTTTAACCTACTTAGTACTTTAAAATATTTGTCTATGTTGCTCTATGAACCACTAATTCCTTATTTCCATTTGCTTTGTGTGTTCCTTAGAGGGTTGGCACCATAATTTGTTTATCCATTCTGCTAATGCTGGATGTCAGTTACCACAAAATCCCTGCTTCCAAAAACAAACATAGAGAGTTGCCAAAACATCATCACATATGTTTCTTCGTGGATGTGTCAGCTCTTCTTGGGCCTATATCCACAGTGGGATCTCTGGGCCGTAGGGTATAGGCATACTTAATTTTACTAAGTGATACTGGGTTTCTGCTGGTAGTGCAGCACCCAGGCTTCTCTCTCACCATTAGTGCATAAAGGTTCTTTTCCCCCAAATGCTTGCCCATTATGATCAAGAGATGGTTCTGATTTTTTAATTTGCCAATTTTATGGATATAAAGTGGTATCTCATAATTATTTTAATTAGTGATTAAATTAATTGTGCCAGTGTGAGCATCAATTCTCATGCTTGTTTGCCATTCTACCTCTACTTCTTTGAGTTGCCTGTTCATACTCTTTGTACATTTCTTCCCCCTACTGCATTTACTGAGTTGTTCTTATTGATTTGCAGGGGAGAGTTTCTTTTCTCATAGGAACTGTTCTAATCATGTACTGTCCCTATTTTCATTTATGTTTATGAACATGCCAAGTAAAGCTCAAATGAACTCATAGGAACAAATGATTTCTAGTAGTTCGTACGGAGAAAGGAGGTGAGAGGACTGAGTCATCACTCTGCCCATGGTGGTATAGTCATCTGGAACTCTACCAAGCCTGCATCGAGGCAGTTAGACCCACCCTCCCAGCAGCAGGGCTATGCTGCACAAATCACTACTTTGTGCAAACCAAACTTCCACACTTCATTAACAATAAAGGTATTAGTAATTGTGTGCTGAAGAAGTTTTAATTAAATGGTGCTTTAAAAATTTCAGCACTCTATTTTGGAGTGCACCGTTAAATTGATTGGCCCATTAAAATCAGTGGCTAAAAAAATGAGTTCATTGTTAAAAAGAAGAACTAATGATGGGCCATCTTACTCAAAATCAAAAAAAATCAAGCCATTAACATGTGAAACATGAAACACGCAAATAAATTCTCCTACTTTTGTGACTGACATTGGTGATTTACTGTGAGCAAGACAACATCATTAATCATCCTAAAGCAATGTTGTTGGTTTGACTTTCATCCGTTTTAAAGTTCTGCTTGTGTTTAATTTGCAAATTAATTTTTATATTTTTTTAAAAAAGATTTTGTAACCATGAGAATTTTATAGCTATTTTTATGTTTCTACATTTTAAATAACATTATAATAAAAATAATTTTGACAAATACTGGGAGTCTGGAAGAATTTTGCCATTAGCATTTAAGAAATACTGCCTCAGTATACTAAAGCATTCACAGAGTTGGGGTGAATGGTGGTCACCAGGATAAAATATCAGGCACCATAGATAAATTCAAATATATGTTAGTTTGAGGTGAAGCTCACAGGCAAGGTTAACACATCCGCGGATTTGTGGTAGATATGATGGGCTGCCTCTCATCAGCAATTCCACCCTTCTAGGGTCTTCCCTTCTTACAGAGACCGGAAAACCAAGAAATACATTTCCCAGACTTCCTTGCAGGTTGAGTTCTGGATAGAATTTAGGACTTGGCCTTTCAGGAGCACCCGTGTGAGTGTGGGGAAGCTGAAGTGAGCAGACGCCTACCATCTGCTCTTTCTGTTGTCAGGGACACTTGCGGAGCCAGTTGTATTCGTCCCAGGGTCCAGGTACTATCTCTGAGGATTTTAGATGCCAGTGTAGCTGGGGGTGGGGGAAGCATGCTTTCAATGGCGTGGATGTGACAGTTACCTGGTCGTGGTTCTGTCTCCACAGTAGCCCCCTGACTGTGGGAGAGTCCGCAGCTCTTTTGGTGGCTCAGTTATTCCTGTAGATGTGGGAGTCATTTTACAAAGCTCAGCTTGTTTGTTGAGTGCTTCCCGTGATCCCATAAGCTCTAAATACCCTGTAAGAATTTGTTCTTGCCTAGTCTGGCAAGAATAGATTTTATTCTTTACAACCAAACCTTGACTAACATAAGGTCAAATCCTTGTAGAGTGAGACTTTTCAACGGCCAGTATCAATTCCCTCCGAGGGTAGGAGCATATTTTTTGTGCAGGGCTCCTTCTAAGGCCATGCAGGATACCAATTTTGCTCTTCGCTACTAGGGAGCCCAGAGACAAGACCGTTTATGTGGTCAGCGGCGTGTGAGCAGCACAGGTGTAGTCCCTGAGTTTAGGGATTGGGTGGGGTGGCATAAGGGGAGATACCACTGTGTGTAGATGGCCAGGGAAGCCTCCTGGAAAAGGTGGAACCTAAACTGAACTTCAATGAAGTGAGTCTAGAGAGGCAATGGAAAGAGAGGACATAGAAGATGAGCAGAATGGCATGAACAGAATGCAGAGATGGAGAATTAAGTGTTAGCCAGATCCTGGAAATCCTTGAATGCTAGGAGATAGATTTAATCATATTTTATTCTTTAAGCAATAGAGAGCCACTGCAGGTTTTGAGTAGAAGTAATATGATTAAAGCTGTTCTCTTTTTTCCTCCCTCACTTTTGGGAATAAAGAAAGCCATGTTTACATGATAAGCCTTTGGAGTGACTGGAATGACGGAGGTTGTTTCATGGTGTGCGACTGAAACTGAGTTCTTATGTGGCCTGTTAATTTAAAACTTCAGGCAGTGGCAGCCATGGGAGATTCGGCATTGGATAAATCTTTCCTGGAAGACATCAGAAGAGTCAGACCAGTCTCAACAAGGCAGTGCATGTTGTAACTATTGAAAAAGAAACCAAGACTCCCCCCAGATCCCTGAGAGCAATCCTCAGATTAGGGTTGTGCAGAATGAAAAAAAATATGGAAAGGACATTTTGCAACACTGATTTCTGTTTTTTTCTTTTTTTGAGAGAGAGTCCCATTCTGTTGCTCAGGCTGGAGTGCAGTGGCGTGATCTTGGCTCACTGTAACCTCTACCTACCAGGTTCAAGTGATTCTCCTGCCTCAGCCTCCCAAGTAGCTGGGACTACAGGTGCATGCCACCATGCCTGGCTAATTTTGTGTATTTTTAGTAGAGACGAGGTTTCACCGTGTTAGCCAGGATGGCCTCAATCTCCTAACCTTGTGATCTACCTGCCTTGGCCTCCCAAAGTGCTGGGATTACAGGTGTGAGCCATGGCACCTGGCCCGATTTCTTTAAGTAGCAAAGTGGGAGATACTTGATTTCAAGATTTTACTTTCTCAGTGGCTACAACGGAAGACCGATTGCATTGCTGGAACTTTCATATTCTCTAAGAACTGTAATTTTTGCGTGGAAACTTTGTAATGGTGTGGGAGTGTTCATTTTATTTTTGTTTTTCTGGAGTTGGACTGAGTTCCTTGTATAACCTCTGATGAGTGAGGCTGGATGTAGTTGGGATACAGACTGGGGACAAATTGTCAGGTAGTGAACTTTAGAGTTAAATGAGTGGCCTTTCTTGACCCGTTTCAGAAATTTCTGGGAGTTACAAAAGAGAGGCATTGTTTTTGGGGTAAAAATATCTGAATGGGAACCACAAGAATGGAGAAAGAGGTGTCCCTGGTAATCTGTGGATTTTCCACCCAGAGACAGACAGTTTAGGTTTGACTGACAAGAGACCTGGCTATAGAGCCTGAGAGTTAATGAAAGCAAAAAAGCATGGGAATGTAGCCCTCTAAGGGGAGAAAGGTGCTTATGGTATCGTTTCTCATCTACTTACACTCCTTCCTGGTGGAGCTCTCCCAGTGTTCCACCAATCTAAGTGGTTACACTTTAGAATGCTGATCAGGCCATGTTTACTTGAGGACAGGTTACACCCATTCCCTTCTTTGGAGCAGATTTGGGAAATGGAGGTAGACCCCTTTTTGTATGTTGACAACTTTTCTATTCTTGATTTTGAGGGGCCAAAACGAACAGTGGGGCAACTTGGTTGCATCAGCAGGCTGTTACAATCACTTCCATCCCAAAGCAACCTGAAGCAGAGCTAAGGAAGCGAACCACACAGTCCTGCAGGCTCTAAGCCAGCTCTCACAGAGATTCTATTGATTGGTTGAGGGCAAAGCAATGTGAATCAGTGGACACAGATTTCCTTGCTCCCTCTTGTGACTCTGTCAAGTGTCATCTTTGAGGCCATCTGGGCCACCCGTGGATGGTCCCACTTCCATGTTCAAATATGACCTATGCATTCCATTCTGGGAATTATCATGTCATTATAATACAGGGAGGAATTTGACTTCCCAGGTCCCCTTGTTTGGTGTGTGTGAAGTCTTCACTCGGTGACAACCTGATGATTGCTGGTATTTTTTCAAGGCGTGTACAAACAACATCAAAATTCTGTAATCGGAGATGGATGGGCCAGACATCGACCTTTCATTTTTTTCTTATAGATGCCATGGATATTAAACTGCATTACTTAATTTTTCACTATTCTTGTATTTTTTTTTTTTTGGTGCCAATCTATTTTGCCTGACTGTTGTCTACTTGCTTTACAAGTACCTTTTTAACCTGAGCAGACAGATGCATTTTAGGGTAAGTTTCCTCCTCATCAGACTCTTCAACCCCTGTTTAGGAGAAGTCCCACTTGCCTTTTTTCTCCCGCAAGTCTCTTCTTCCTTCTTCCTCCGGTTTCCAGGCAGCTGGAAGAGTGAGTGCGTGCCTTCTTCCATGCTTTAGTCATGTGCACTTCGGTTCTCTGGCCTCTTCAGTCCAGGGGGCTGGGCTGTGGAGAGTTTTCTCGAGCTCAGAGGGAAGGAGACATCTTCCTCATTTTTGGCCCTCAGCCATACTCCCCAGCTCCTTTGGCAGAAGTTCTGCAAATAACAAAGCAGTACTCTGTTCCCCACCTGCTCCTTGTGTACAACGGCAAATGCATCTCAGCAAACTGGTTGGGAGGAAGGCAGAACTGCATTTTAAGGCGCCCTATCCAGATGTCATTCAAGATACTCCTGGTACCTAGCTGGGGGCAGGTTGTGGCAGCAAGAACCAGAGACTGAGGAATCGCTGGGGCACGTGTTGTAAGGGTCTGAGCTGAGAACATGGCACTTGGGGAAAGGAGATGTATGGATGTGAGAGACAGTAGTGGGTGAGAACTGGCAGGGCGTTGGACTGGCACTAACAAGCCATCCTCAGAAGGGTGAGCAAGTAAAAAAGTCAGAAACGGGGTAAAGGGATAACTGTACAAATGAATGATAATGACAAAGAAAAAGAAGATGTAATAATGGAATACAGCTAGAAAAACACAGGAATTTAAGAAAATGTAAAAACAAATCAAAAACACTTTTGGAGATCAGAGTTGCAAAGGCTGCTTGCTGGGCTTTCTTTCCCTCGCACTTGGTGCATGGCTCCCTGGAGGCGACTGACACAAGTATAGGGAAATCAATACCAGTTAATGCAAATGGGGGCGGCCTTGGAGAGGAGCCGGGCCTCGTGTTTTCGAAGGCTTAATGACTGACCAGGCCAATTACACTGAGATTCTTTTGGGTTTTGGTAATGACGCAGCTTGCACCTTGTTTCCCGGTGGTGCCTTCACTGATTCCTCTTGTCTTGATCTGGGTTCCTTTAAGACCCAAGCTTTAGATAAAGAATGAGGAAATGATTTCTGGGAACAGGATTGAGAAGCAGAGAGAGTGGGGTAGGGAAAAGGAAAAGCTGGTGCATGGTGCTTTATCGAGACTGAGGCCGTGGTGACTGGAACCTGGGTTTCCTGGGACTGTGGAGAAGGCCGGAAGGCCTCCCTGGACTGACCACCAGGAGAGGAGGCCAGATGTCTCTCCAGCGCGTATCCTCCTTGCCCCTGCCTTTGCCCCCACGGGCAGAGGGCTGCCCCAGGAGAACTAGCACCCTCACTTTTGGACTGGGTTGAAATGGGTTGGCTGCTCTATGGCAGAAAGTGGGGAGATTATAGAGCTTGAGGGAGGACACTGTGGGCTCGTGGAAATGTCCGCCCTGGCTGCGGCTGAAATTGCAGGTAGGATGAGTGATACCTAAGCTTCTGCACAATTAAGAACCCCTTCCATTAGGACAACCTCTGCCACACTCTTTCCACCCTCCCTGTACCAGTGCTGGCATTCAGCTGATGTGTCCCAGCTGTTCAAACACAGAACTGAGAATCCCACCCTCTACTCCCTGGGGAGTAGAGCCTCTCCCGGGGACCTCTGGATGGTCCCATCATTTTGCAACTAAAGGTTTAATTTCTGGCCAAGCAGGTCTTTAGCTCCACGTCCGTCTGACTGGCTGGCCAGCTGGGCCTGTGCTCTATAGGGGGTACAATACCCTGCATATCACCCCTGATTGTCATCATCTGCCCATGTATATGCCTCTTTCACCAGATCAGTGTGCCTTCAGGCAAGGACTGTTTTTTGAGACCAAGTTTCACTCTTGTTACCCAGGCTGGAGTGCAATGGTGCGATCTCGGCTCACTGCAACCTCTGCCTACCTGGTTCAAGCGATTCTCCTGCCTCAGCTTCCCAAGTAGCTGGGATTACAGGCATGCATCACCACTCCAGGCTAATTTTTTGTACTTTTAGTAGAGATGGGGTTTTACCATGCTACCCAGGCTGATCTCAAACTCCTGACCTCAGGCGATCTGCCCACCTCGGCCTCCCAAAGTGCTGGGATTATAGGCGTGAGTCACTGCACCCGGTCTGTTTTATTTATTTTTATATCTCCATTGCCAGTACAGGTTGTGCCACACTTAACCCAATACCAGAAACAGAAGTGATATCAAAATGAAAATATCCACGTAATACCAAGGTGAGCCAAAGCATGGCTAACATCAGTTACTGACTCCTGTGAACATAGCTTAAGATGGAATTGAACACTGAATATTTCAAGTGTTACTTTACCCTTGGCCATAATCTTATTCTAAACTGTAACCTAAATCCATTAGAAAGCTGGGTCCTGAAGATAAGTATCTGTAAACTCTGGTTCTTTGAGAGTGTATTTGATGTCTAGAAATGACCCAGATTTGTTCAGAGATAAGTCTGGCAAATTCGAGTCGTTTTTCAAAGTGAGAAATGCTGTTTTGGATCATGTTAGTATATGATGCTGAGGGTTTTTTTTCTTTTGTTATTCTAAGCTGAACTGGAAGGCAATTCCAAAGGATGAAGCATGAGTACATTTTGAGCCATGGAAGATGTGTTACAAATAAGTGTGTAGCCTCCCAAGGTGACTACTTCGAAAGGACACCCTTGTTTGGATATTTAAGTTGGTTTAATATGATCAGTCATGTGCAATTATGGCCATAATTCACCCACAGGTGAATGTACACATTTCTAAGAGCTGAGACACATTACTGTCATCCTCCTGTATTAAACAGCTTAGATGTTTGGGGAGTCACAGACTAGAATGTGGAGAACACAGAGCATTATGGGTACACAGCCTGCTACCCATTTTCTCATTTTAAAGCTGCCAAGTGTCACCTATTATTGTTGTACTTTCCCCTTGAGAAGGTGGCTAGATATCCTCTTTGGCATATGAATGTCATAAGTGAGTGGGCTGCAGAAATTCCAGAATGTACGACTCAGCTACTCCAACCAAGACATGCTACAAAAATAGAAAGAAAAGGCTAGTTGTTCTTCCTGGGGATAAAAACCAACCTTCCAAAATTCAACTTTCAATATTAATTAGATTTTGGGTCACATGAAAGTAGGTAGAGCAGCTGCTCCTCTCCCCTCACTCTCTTGGGTGTGTAGCTTGGCCAGAAACGCATTCCTTTAAGTCTAGGTTTCTCAAGCTCAGCACTACTGACATTTTGGGTGGCAGAATTCTCTGCTGTGAGAGCTGTCCTGTGCCTCGTAGAATGTTTAGCAACATGCCTGGGTTTCATTTTTTAGATGCCAGTAGCAACACTCCCCTGCCCCTTGTGACAACAAAAATGTCCCGATACCTTTCTAAATATCCCCTGGGAAAGCAACCTTGCCCACCACCCACATTAAGAACCACTACCTTAAATGGAGGACAAAGCTCTCAGCTTCTCTCCTGAGACTAACATGACTTAAATGGTAGGGAACTTTGCCACGTCTTCCACAGCAGGGCAGAGCCTTCTGTGAACAGTGTGGTTTTGTGAGATATTAGAGGAGAACCCAGTTGGATTTGTGGCGGGAGGCGGTATTTAGCTGGAGTTTCCTGTCTTCTGTGACTGGTTCTGTAGTTTAAGAAAGGAGCATGGACTTAAGAGCCCTAGGATTCTGAGCTCAGACCATGCTCCGTGGGTAAGCTAGTGTGGGTTTTCTCTGTGCAAAATGGGGATTCCAGGACCCACCTTGTGGAGGTGGGAGGGGAAATGAAATAATGCATGAGAATGTGCTATTGACAAACCATCACTTCCTTGTCTGTTCCCAAACCACCCAGGCCAGCTGCAGCAGACAGGGCTGGTCTTCTGTGCAGGTCCCTTTGGGTCCCTTCTACATTTCCATGTCCTCCTTTTCCAACTGCGTGTCCTTTATTTTTCAGAGCAGCACAGGTGACTCATTTCAGAGGACTGCCCTTGGCTACTGGAGCCACTTTGCCCACATGTGGAGATTGGAAGTGCGTGGGTGTTTACACATTCCATGTCTCTCCTCATGGCTGCATGTCAGTCACCGACAGGTGCTGGAATGAAGTCTCAGCTCCTGGCCTCAAGAGGGGCCAGACACGAAGCATAGTTTTCATGCCAGAGCTCATCTCTGGATTCAGGTTGAGGCTGGAACTCTGCCTGGACTTGCTCCTTTGCTTGGCTTCTTCCTGTTTCTTGACCTGCTTCCCCTATCTTCTTACCCAGTTTCTCCTGGGCGTGCTTTCTACATAAATCACCTGCTTGTGAATCATCATCTCCAGGCCTGATTCTAGGGAAGCCTGTGGTCTCCCAAAGTGGCCTCCATTGATTCCTTCCTTCCCAGTACGAGCATGTTGTTCCTCACATGAGGAGGAAGACTCAAATTTCCCTCCTTTGAACCTGGGCTGGGCTTCCTGACTTGCTTAACTAGTAGAATACAATGGAGTGATGCTCTGAGCTGTTCTAAGGCTCGGTTATAGAAGCCCAGGAGCTTCCACCTGGGGTTCGAGGGATGCTCGTGTCTGGAACTCAGTCTCCAGGTGGTGAAAATCCCACGGCACATGGAGAGGATACTTGTAGCTGCCTCATCAAGAGCCCCAGCTGAGCTCCCAGCCTGCAGCCACCATTTACTGCCAGCCACGTGACTGAGACATCTCGGATGTTGCTATGAACTGAATGTATGTGTCCTTCCAATATCAATATTTTGAAATCCTAATCCTCAATATGGAAGTATTTAGAAATGAGGCCTTTTGGAGGGACTTAGGTCTTGAGAGCAGAGCCCTTATGAGATTGGTGCCCTCAGGAGAGGCAGGAGAAAGCTTGTTTCTTCCCTCTCCCCACCATGTGAGGATGCAATGAGCACACAGCCATCTGCAAACCTCATCATAAACTGCATCCGTTGGCACCTTGATCTTGGACTTCCCAGCCTCCAGAACTGTGAGAAATAAATTTCCATTATATTTAAGCACCCAGTATTCATTCAACAGCCTGAGCTGAGAGGGACGTCCAGCCCAGTGGAGCCTTCAAATGACTTCAGCCCCAGCTTCCGTCTGACTATAACCACAGGATAGATGCCACTGACATCTATCCAGCAGAGCCCAGTAACCCACAGAATCATAAGAGACCATAATAAATTGCTTTAAGCCACTAAGTTTTGGGGTGGTTTGTGCCTTAGTCTGTTTGGAGTGCTATTAAAAAAAAAAACCACAGGCTTCTGACAACAGAAATTGATCTCTCACAGTTCTGGAGCCTGCGAAGTTCAAGATCAAGACGCCGGATTTGATTCTGGTAAGGGTTGTCTTCTGTTCATAGAAAGTGTCTTCTCACTGTTCTTACATGGTAGAAGGATAGAATGAGCTCCCCTGGGCCTTTTTTGTAAGGTCTCTAATCTTATTCATGAGGGCTCCATCCATGTGACCTAATCACCCCCCTAAAGGCCAAACCTCCTAACACCATCACCCTAAGGCTTATGATTTCAACATATGAATTTTGAGGCAATGCAAACATTCAGACCACAGCAGCTTGTTTCGTAGTAATAAATACCTAAAACAGGATTTGGACAGAAGATTGAGCCAAGATGTGTACCCCAGCCCAGCTACACTAAGAATATTGTGAGAACAATTCTGCATAAGAAAGGGTGGTAGAAAAGTCGCCAGCTATGGTGACTTGCAGACAGGATGGCTCTTGGTCTACTGTGTTCCCCCTGCAGAAAGAACTGGGGAGTGAGGGTTGTCCTCCTTGCATGATTTTTCTCCGCTGGGTCTCTCAGCAAGATGTTTATATGTTGCTCTTTCCACAGCTCAGCTAATCAGCTAGTATGTCTGATTGGCTGCTTACCTTCTAAAAATGGGTTTGTGAAAATGACACTTCCCCAGTCAAGAGCTTTATTAGCTTTCTGTGTGAGATGCTAGCTGCTTTATAACAGTTTCAGACCCAAATCCCAAAGATGTGGAGACAAATATTCCCCCCACAAAAAACCAGGTGTTGCTTGCTGTGCCAGGCAATCAGTCCAGAGAAGCCACCTGCTCAAGCTGCCTCTCTGTGTCCTAGGGCGATGCAAAAGGAGCTAAATTTTGAGCTGCTGTTTGAAAGATGTATACTATTCAGGTGAAGGTTATACTAAAAGCCCAGACTTCACCACTGCACAATATATCCATGTAACAAACTGCACTTGTACTCCCTAAATCTACATAAAAGAGATGTGATTAGAAAAGGCAGGCACGTGGGATGGAAGAAGGGGGTGCGAGAGGGTCCACCATGAGGTTTTTGAGACACAGGGAAGATGAATGTAATCCTGGGCTGAGACGTGCCTCAGCTGACCCTGACTAACCCCCAGTTTGTGTGTGTGTGCATGTGTGTGACCAAGACAGTGACACGCAGGGAAAGAAAACGGTTTGGACCCCAAGGAGCCCCTCTTGAGTCTTCCCTACCTGTGTGATAAGACACACACAGGAGGTCTGGATACGACGGGAGGCGGGATGGGGCTCATCGCTACTCTGCCTGGCCCACAGTCGCTGCCAAGCTTGTCACAGATTTGTCATTGGTAGGGGTGGCACTGGCTCATGTACTTCTCCTCTGGCTTCTGAGATCCAGGTCTTTGGAAGCATATGCTGGAAAAGTATTTGTAGATCGGAACGAGCCTCTCTACCACCTCAGCTTCTCCCACACAGTTCAGCTCAATCCCCGGATTGACCGCGTCACCCACCTGGTGATGTGTATGAGGCTATGTCCTTTGGGGGACTTGAATCAGAAGTCCTTGGTGTTCTTCACATGCACCATGATGAGCTTAGGGCCTAAATGAACCTCCAGGGATGAGATGTGATGTAGCCCCCACATTTCACCACTTGAGGGGCACCACTCAAACCACAGTCTTCGTGAGCTGATGTTGAGCAGTGCACAGCCTGAGCAGCTGTTCTCAGTGGCCATGGTGGAGCAGGAGTCAGGAGGGACTTCTAGAAACAGCCCTGAGCAGGGGCACAGAAAATGGCTTCGAATTTTCCTCAAAGCCCTAATCGTGGCACTCTGCTGCTCAGCAGCTTCTCATTGCCTGTGGTCTGGCTTTTACGACCTCACTCCTCACTGCCTCCTGCCTTCATCTCCACAGCGTCTTCCCTCACTCATTCTGCTCCGGCCACAGACTTCTTGCTGCCTCTCAAATACACCGAGTGTCCTCCTTCCTTGGAGTTCTTTACCTGCTACATGGAATATTCTTTCCACTAGATATCTGCTCGGCACGTGATTCCAGTCTGTGCTCAGATACTACCTCCTCGGAGAGGCCCTTCCCACCACCCTGTCCAAAATGCTGCCCCTGGCACCCTCCATCTCCAGGCCTGCTTGGTGTTATATCATAGCACTTCTCACTGCCAGACCATATCTCACATTCTTTTTTTTTTCTGTTTATGGAGGGCAGGGTTTTTTCACTGTGCCATCTCCAATCCTTAGGTTATAACTGAGGTACTCCATATCTATCAAGCAAATGAATGAATGAGTTCACGCACATGGGCTCCGCTGATCGTGTGCTGTGTGACCGCAGCCCCCTGAGCAGCACGTCTGTTCCTCAAGGAGGTGACGGCGCCCTGGGCTCTGCAGTCCCGTCTGGGAATGTTACTTCTCTCCTATCTCCTTTCAGGCCAAGGATGGTGGGAAGATACTGAACCCTGTGTGGGATGTGTGGAAGGATTCAGAGGGGAAGGAAGAAAACAAAGCAAAACCAAGGGTGTAGAGAGTGAGGGATGATGCAGAAAACGTGGGCTCAGGGTGACTTTCCAGACTGGAGGGCACAAAAAGGTCCTCTGGGTTGGCTGTGTGAGAAGCAGGCAGAGAAGTCTCACCAGTGAGTGGGAAATCCAGCTTGGGCATGAAGGGAGGTTTAAAGGGCCTGAGTGCCCAGGGTGGTGGGCAGTCGCACACAAGGTCCGCAGATGTAGCACTGAATAACACAGAATCACGTCATGATAAAGTTAATTCTTTTTCAACGCTCTTACTGCTTGTAACAAAGAAGAGTCTTGGTCTGACAATGATGTGCTTTACTCCGTCTTTCTAATCTCTCCTTGCAGTAAAGAGGTGGCAGGCCTCAGGCTCAAGGTCTGAAGCAGGCAACGTTTCCAGATGGAATTTAATAACCCTATTTTGTTTTACTTGTAATCAGTTGTTTTGGGATCACCTTCCGTTTATAGCAAATTGAACTGGATTCTGACTTCTCTTGGAAAGCTGGAAGGGCTGGCAAGTTCAGGCTTTCTTTTCCTCATGGCCACAATTTACTGGGATGAAGAGTGAGTTCTCCCTTCAAGTGGGGAGTTCTCTAAAATTACCCCCGCTTTCTTTTTGCCCCATGGAGAAAAATGAGAAACCACCTTCTGCCACCACACTCACTTTATGTGTATGCCACATGGTATGTCAAGGGTTACGGCTCGGGTTTGCTAGCATCTCCTCCACTGGAGGAAGGGTTCTTCATCACATTCAGGCATTGCTGTTGCTAAGTGCTTATAGGAATTGCTCAGAAACTATCCCAGTGCTTATGGTAAGCACCTGTGGGTTGGTTACACTACTCTGGCCCATAAGAGATGTCAAGAAAGATTTGCCTCCTCATCTACCCCCATTCTCCTGGTATCTGTTAGCATTCTTTGACAGTAAGCAACAGAAACTGACATTTGTTAATTTAATTAAAAAATGAATGTATTGGGAAGATGTTGAATAATTGATAATATTATCAAAACAATGTTGACCAACCAGGCTTTGGAAAGCAGGGAGGCCGTGAGAATCGTGGTCAAAACCTCGGGAGCGATCTTGTTTGGGGTGCTTTCATCAGCTGTCCCAGCTCTGTGTCTCTGCATTCAAAATTCTAATTTCTGCCACGCCTGGCCCTTGTTTCCTTTTTTGCTTAGACTGCCAGGATGTCTTGAATTGTAGCAATTGTGCAGGACTTTCTTGGGAATTTTTTCCTCCAGCCCATATATACTATTGTCATTTCTGCTTTTTCCTGTTTTTATTGTGTATCACACTATTTTGTTATACACAGTTACTACTATCAACTTCATTCCCTTCGTGGGGAAAGGCTGGACAGAAACAACATGCCTCTCCTTTCACAGTTACTGGCTGTGTGTTCTCAGGAGAGGCGTTCATTTTTCTGTGCCTCATTTTTGTATAAAACGCCCTGCCGGCTTCCCTCGATAGTTTTAAGGGTCAAGTGAATTCATGTGCATGAGAGGGATTTGTACCGCAATATAATCACACAAAGTATTATTATACGTTGTAGCAGCAGCATGATTAAGAGTGATAATTGGATGAGGCACAAGCAGATTTTACTTTACTTCTGAAATTCAGCCAAGCAAAAGGAAAGGAAAAACCAGGTGGTAGAGGTAATATTTCCAAACTGGGGAGAGGGAGGGAATTTCATTTCAGCTTTGGGCCTTTCTGAATGCACACTGCCCTTTGTTGGCTCAGGCGGCTGCGAAGCTCCTTTTGATGAGCCTTTCCTGCTGTGACTGCCCACCCTGGGGTATAACCTGCCCAGCTCTCACCCTGAGGAATGACACGTCACATAGCAAAACATATATTCTTACCTCTGCCCAGGAAGTTGTGGAAGCCGGTGGAATGGACCCCAGGGCTTCTGTGCTCTTCAGGTCAGAGCTGGGGGAGGCTGAATCATGCCCTTGGGGGTTGGCCTGACTCAGCATTCCGTTGTTACCCTGGTGTCCTGTGGGAAACCTGAATACCAGGGGAAAGAAAGAAGCAATTTTAAGGGCCTCTTTGCTTACACAGAGTTTGTCCCATTTCATTCAAGAAAGCCTCCTGATAATAAAATCTCAGAGACTGCTGTCTGCCTGTAAAAATTATTTGTATTTTCTCAGGGATAAGAATATCATGTTTGTCTTTTAAATAACTTTAAGGGAGATTTTTTTTCTTTAGTCAGTTTTGACAAAAGCGTCAGTGTCTCTCTGCTTTTGGAGATATGCTCCCAATGGTGTAGATGGTCCCCAAGACCCCTCTGGTCCGGGGCTGCCATGGAACATCTAAGGAGGTTAGGGCAGTCCAAGGAGCACCAGGGATGAGATGGTTAGGGACAGCAACTTGGGGGACGAAGCCCAGTTTCCCCATAGTAATAGACCACAATTCTTTATAATCATTATTTACAATCCAGCCATCTCTTTTTGGGCAGAACTACCCTTTGTTGGCCACAGCAGAACACAATAACGGGTGTCTGTCTTATCAGCCCTTTAGACGAGTAGTCTTAAGGGTCTGTTCAATGTTTACCTAAGTGCGGGGGAGGAGGGTGGAAACAGATGGATTTCCTAATAACAAGAGTTTTACATAAAGAAAGATGTACTTGTTCATTTCAACTGGATAAATATTTTGAAGAGATTCAGCAAAAGTATCATCTGCTTTTCCGTGGCTGTTCTTTTTCTTATGCATATTTATTGTTATTATGTTGTGCTATTTCTTAATATGTCAATTTGTATGCAATTTTTAACCTCTTTTAAATTAACGTCCTAATACCACTTATGCTGTGCTTCCCCATCAATCTCAATATAGTTACATCCCAAGTTTTGGTTAATCAAATCTGTATTTATACTTCTAAGACTGTGAAAATATTGCTTATTGTTGAATCAAGTAGTATAATTATGTCCTATTCTTGAAAAAGTGTTTCACTTTTTCCTTTGCTAAGTTTTCTATGTTTCAAAGGCATTTTCTCCATCCCCAACCCAGGCCCAGTACTTCTACAGATCTGTTCATTTTAAATTAATATGTCTCTCAACTATGTCAAATCGCCAATCAGCTCCCTGCCCAGAGACCTTCAGATTGATGTTGACTTCCTCCTGTCCTCATCTGCTCTGGTTTCTTTCTAGGACTGGTACAGATGTATTTTCCTGGCATTTTCTATCACTGGATCCTCTAAGTTTATGTTTTCATTTTGCTGAAACATATCCACCAGTAGCTTCCTAAAACATGAGGCATGGGGGATACATTTTTTGAGTCCATTGCATGTGAACTGTCTTCAGTCTGTTCTCATACTCAGCTGAGGCTTTGTGTAGATACAGAATGTCAGTTTGCAATTCATTTCACCCCAGAACTGAAGCATAACTCCATTGCTTTCTGGCAATCATAACTGCTATTGAGATGTCTGATGTAATCTTTGTATCTTTGTATTCTTTGTATGTGACTTTTTTGTTGTTCTTTCCGGAATTTCTTAAGGCTGTCTTTATCGCTGATGTCCTGATACTTGATGATAAAGTGCCTTAATGCAAATCTCTTCCTCATTCTCTGCGGTCCACAGTGGAATCTTTCAGTAGGAGACGTGAGGCCTCTAATTTTTAGAAATTTTGTTTTATTGTTTTTTTTTGCTAACTTCTTTCCCTCTCTTTTTTTTCTCCTGAAGCTCCAAATGGTTAGATATTGCATCTTTTAGACCACAGTTTTTCACATCAGGTTGTGCCTCATTTGAAATCAAAACATCAGTTTAGTGGGTTGTAATGTGCACTTAAAAAAAATAAAATAGAATAGAAAATTTTATTTTCCGCATATGTGATGGTTAATTTTGTGTGTCAACTTCAGTGAGCTAAAGGATGTCCAGTGAGTTGGTAAAATGTTATTTCTGGGTATGTTTGTGAGGGTGTTTCTGGAAGAGATTAACTTTTGAATCCATCTGTCCTCACCAATGTGGGCAAGCATCATCCAATCTATTCAGGGCCCTGACAGAACAAAAAGGTGAATGAAGAAAAAACTGTCACTCTTCTTAAGCTGGCACATATACCTTTTCCTTCCCTCAGAAATCACAGCTTCTGGTTCTCAGACTTTGGAGTCCAGGACATACACCAGTGTTCCTCCCCCACCCCCCGCTACCCCTCTAGTTCTCAGGTCTTTGGCTTTGGACTGGAAGTTACACCATTGGCTCTCTCTGTTCTCAGGTCTTTGACTTAGACTGAATTATACCATCAGCTTTCCAGGTTCTCCAACTTGTACATGGGATATAATGGAACTTCTCAGCCTCCACAGTTGGGTGAGCTATTTCTAACCATAAATCCCCTCATATCTACATATATTCTATTGATTCTGTTTTTCTAGTGAAAACTGACTAATACAGCATATCATATACCAAGTATCAGAATTGTGTGTATTTATGTGTAGTAGGTTGCAATACAATAGGAGACGCATTTATTGCTATGAGTCATGGTAAAAAAAAGTTTACATAGCACCACAGATTGTTTAATTAAAAAAAAAATTCCTTGTTCTTCTATTGTCTATTCTTGGCCTTTTTAATTTTTCCAACGCTTTTACTCAATTTAAAATTTTGGCTATCAGGTTTTTAATTTCTAGGAGGTCTATTTGCTATTTATGATTTTTCCATAGTACCCCTGGCCCTCACCACTCCAGTGCATGCTAGCCTGATTTCCAGCTGCCATAGGCTGCATTTCTTTTCCCAAAGGCTTCCTCTGGCCACTCGACCCATCCAAGTGAGAGGTTGGATATGCCAGGGAATTGACACTTCTCCTCTCTTCCCCCATCCCCCTGCTCACCTCGACCAAAAGACTGCGGGAGTTGGTATTAAAATACCTTAGCTAATTTAGAATAATATGAAGGCTATGTTTTACATGGTTACTCATTTTCTCAAGGGGTTAAACTCCAGTGACCATAGTAGTAAACGGTCAGCAATGTACCCTTTATTGACTGCTCCCCCTTTCTTGTCTAACTTCTTCACTCTTCTTTATTCCAATATAAATGACTTGCATTTGAATCCTTGTCTCAAGGTCTGCTTTTTGGGGACCCTTGTCCGACCAAATTACTTGGTGATGCTTCTAAGCTTCTCTGGGGGATTCACATTATAAACAATGGCTTTGAAGAAGCGGTATTTCCTTGGAAAAAGTCTGCTTCCTCCCTATAGAAGCAAGCAAGCAAGTTTCAGGTTTGGGCATACTGCATGGGTATTTCTGATCATAGACAGCACATGACCTCATGTGGGGAGATGCAGGTGACAGCTTGCTCCATGGACACATGAAGCCTGGACCATATGAAGAAGGGCATTTTTCCAAGTGATGATGATGCTTGGCACAAATTTGATTCACCCCAGAATATCCTCACCTTCTGTCAGGTATCAACCTTGGCACCCCTATGCCCACCTGTCCATTGGCAAGTCCCTGAAGGCGGATGGATCTCCCAGGGACTGTGGCCCTTGACTTTCTAGCTCAAATTAAACCCTTCACAGGGGCCTTAAGAGCAGGACAGCTCAGGCTTGGGAGGGGAGACCATCATTAAATAATTAAGTATGAGGTTATTCTTTATTGGCCCATTCAGGGTTAATCATAAGAATTAACAAACAGCATTGTATGGCTGAGAGCCCTGCTGTTATTTTAATAGCTGTCTTACATCTTGAGGGGGAAAAACAGAGAAAGAGCTGAGCAGAGCTGGAATAAACCCAAGTTCAGCTTCCAGCCCAGTGTAGCATGTGGCATTCTGGGGAGTTTGGCTGGTGGCACTAAGGAGGACTGAGGAAGGAGTCCCAGGTGAGGGATGTGGATGTGTGATTCCTGTCTACTGAGATGACCTGTGTCAATGAACGCCTGTCCCTATGTGCTCTGTTGGCTGCCCACCTAATAGGAAATCTTGACTACCATATTTCTTTTGACTATTTTGCTCCTGCCTTATTCCCTTCATTTCTGCTTCTTCCTCCCAGTGCATAACACACCATAAGTGATTCCTTAGTTCAAATAGTGGAACAGTATGATATTTGATGAGTATTGTTTTCTTGGGATCTGTGTAGCTGTGTTGTGTGTTTCTCAGCTCAGTGGCCAGATGATAGCCAGTTCCTGGAAAAAGCGGGGTCCTCATGCTGCGGGGGTCAGAGCTGGGGAAGGAGTACAAGAGGTCATTTCCTTTGTGACCATGGCAAGAACTTACTTTGTGAGAATACGATAAGCTATCACCTTAGGGAGTGTACCTATGTCCCTAGGCAAGTAAAGACAGGATATTTCAGTCAGTGACCAGTGCTGAATCTTGACATAGGAGACAGAACAGAATGAATATTGAGCTTGTCTCTCATGGTATCCAAGTGGGTGTTGGGAGCGCACCTAGAAGCAACTGAGCCTATCGTTTGTGGAAACAGATACAGCATGTAATAGCCACCAATCTATGTAGACACCCCAACACCATTCAGAGATCTAAATCCCTCACTGTACTGTACTCACCTAGTTCCTTCAACCTTGTCCTTGAGCTCTGCCATGAGGACCCTAAGCACGTGGGAATGGACTGTGAAGCCCTCAGGAATCAATAAGGCAACTCTTGCTGGGGGCTTACCTGGACTTTTAGCTAGTAATCCCATCTCCTGGGAGTTTTGCCCACCTTGTTCCCAGCCGTGGGGAGGCCTCTAGCTCAGGCTCAAGGGATCCACCCTTCTAGTCCTCTAGTCACCCATGTCCTCTTCCTGCCTTTCTCTCTCTGGCAGTCCTTTGGGATGTACTTCCGTATGCTGACCTCAACCCAGCCTGCTTGACTCCTCTGGGCATCGTGCAGCCTAGGGTGGCTTCTGGCCCGCAACTCTAGCCTGAGGAGACTGCTGGCCATCCCTCAGGGAGAACAGGTGTGGACAAGATTTCTGCAGGGAGATTATTCAGTCACTTCCTCTCACTCCCCTTCCATTCTGCCTCCATGACCCACAGCGACTCATGATATTAAGTATCTTTCACTGAAGAGTTGCCCAGCTGGCCTGGCTTGTGTTTTGCTTCCTTATCAAGTGTGACTCCTTTGCATGGGTTTCCTTTCTTTTGGGGAGGAGTGGTCCAAATTCTCTTTTAGGAGGAGAGACTATTCTGGGATTATTTTGATTGTAGCTTTCCTTTTTTAAAAACAAGGATGTATGTCTTTGCATTTGTCTATTTGAGGCAAAAAGAGTATAATTAGCATTAGTTTCTGAGCGTAGAATTACAGGAGATATAGGATATAGAACTATTGGAGTCTTCCTGCCTATGTCAGTCATCCATTGCTGTGTAACAGACAATGCCAAGACTTTGTGGTTTAAAACAACAACCAATTATTTAGCGTGTGATGTTGTGAGTCAGCAATTTGGGCTGGGCTCAGCTGGGTGGTTCTTCTGGTCTTGTTTGGACTCACTCATGAGTCTGTGGTCAGTTAGCAAGCTCATTCATCAAATATTGTTTCCTTCACCTGGTTGGCTGGCTGTTGGCTTGTCTTTGCATCATGTGACCTCTTATCTTACAGCAGCTAGCCCGGGTTTTTGCACTAAGTGGGTGGATAGGGTTCAAAGAGAATGAGCAGGCTCAAAACTGGTTCAATGTTACCTCTTTCACCTGTTGGTCAAAGCATGTACAAGTCCAACAGAATTCCAGGGGAAGGAATAGAGGTGTCTGGAAAGGTACATTGCAAAGGGACATGGATAAGGAAAAGGTGGGGGAGTTGTGCCCAGTTTTACAAATAATCTACCTATCATGCTATCTCTGCATTGCCCTTTCTTTTTATAAAAGGTATGGTAATATTCAAGAAAGTCTATAATTTTCTCCACAGGCTCCCTTTCCACTTCCAAGCAGTGGTCCTCATAGTGCAAGGGGTGGGTGTTGGGGGAGCAAATTATATAAAGACTCCTCTACATCAGCACCACAGGGATCGCAAAGTGAACTAGGCTGTCCCTGGAGAGGATTACAGCCTGGAAGGGATAGAAAGAAACGAAACAAATATTCCAAAACAGACTCCCAAGTGCTTTGATAATTAAGGTGAGGAAACAGTGCATTTCCCCCTTATACTTTTGACTTATTATTTTGAAATAATTTCAGATTTCCAAAAATGTTGCTGAAGCCATACACAGAGTTCTCGTGTACTGTTCACTTAATGTTCACATCTTGCATAACCATAGTACAATGATAAAAACCAAGAAATTAACATTGATATCACCCTATTAGCCAATCTACAGACTTTATTCATATTTTGCCAATTATCCCACTAATGTTCCTTTTTCTGGTCCAGGATTCAATTCAGGATCCTGCATTACATTTAGTTGTTGTGTCTCCTGAGCCTCCTTTAATCTGGGAAAGTTCCTCAGTCTTTCTTTGCCTTTTGTCACCATGGCACTTTTGAAAAATGTTAACCAGGCTGGGCGCAGTGGCTCACGCCTGTAACCCTGGCACTTCAGGAGGCTGGAGTTCAAGACCAGCCTGACCAACACGGTGAAACCCCATCACTACTGAAAATACAAAAATTAGCCAGATGTGGTGGTGCGTGCCTGTAGTCCTAGCTACTCACAAGGCTGAGACACAGAAATCACTTGAAACTGGGAGGCAGAGGTGGCAGTGAGCTGAGATTGCGCCACTACACTCCAGCCTGGGCGACAGAGTGAGACCGCATCACAAAAAAATTAAAATAAAGTAAAAAAAATAAAAATGTTAGCTAGTTATTTTGTAGAATGTCTCTTAATGTGGGTTTGAAAGTTATAACGTTAGCATGTTTTGTCATCAGTGATCTTTAATGGCTTGGTGCTCTGTCACGTGTCCCCATTATAAAGTTACTATTATTCCCTTTGTAATTAATAGGCATCTTCTGGGGAGATGGTTTAAGATTATGTAAGTATCCTGTTCTCAGCATGCATTTGTCCACCAGTTTCAGCATTAGCATCAAATTATTGCCTACAACTCTTATTAGTGTGGTGATTGCCAAAAGGTGACCCTTCCTCCCTCCCTCCCTCCCTTCTTTCCCTCCCTCCTTCCCTCCTTCTTTCCTTTTTTTCTTTTCTTTTCTTTTTTCTTTCTTTTTTTGAGACAGGGTTTTGTTCTGCTGCCAAGGCTGGAGTACAGTGGTACAATCATAGCTCATTGCAGCCTTGACCTGTGGGCTCAGGCCATCCTGCCACCTCAGCCTCCTCAGTAACTGGGACCACAGGTGTGCGCTACCATGCCTAGCTAATTGAAAAATTTTTTTTTGTAGAGATGAGGGTCTCACTATGTTGACTGGCTGGTCTCAAACTCCTGGGCTCAAGTGATCCTCCTGCTTTATTTAGCCTCCCAAAGTGCTGGGATTAAGGGAGTGAGCCACTGAGTCCAGCTCAAATGGTGATTTCCTATTTCCATTATTTCTCATACAGCTATTAATTAGAATTCTGTAAGGAAGAGCTGTTCCTTCTCTGTCATTTATTATTATTTATTTATATCAGTGTGGACACGTGGTGATAATCCATTACTATCATTATTTATTTTGCTATAGCAGGCCTCTCAAATGGTCAGAAACCACACAGTATCTTAATGATCTGTAATGTGCTGGTCACTTTCTCCAGAACGTGTGACCTCAAGGGCAGGGCCTGGGCCATAAGCATGTCTGCATGTCCCAGGCCCTGGGCCTTGCCTGATGCCTGGTACAGTCTGCTGAATGAGTGAATGAATGAATGATTCTAGTGCCTGGAAGTAGAGCAATAATAAAAATAATAAAAAATAAAAATAATAAAATAATAAAATCTAGGGGCCCTGAGCTCCAAAAGGTTTATGACACCTTTTTCCCTAAGCTAGATAAGTTAAAACAAAATAAAATACTCTAAACTGTAAAACATATAAGGAAGGCCAAACCGGTTCTCAGTATTCTCCATATTGGCTGCTCAGTTGCCTTAATATCAAAATTGTTGAAGAAGTGTTGCTGGTTGTCTGTGTTTGCTAGTGCCCCAAACACACACTAGGTCCGCCTTGGATCATCTTAAGCCTCTCAGAGGAGTGGGCGTGGGGGGCGTGGCTTCACAGAAGAGGGGACAATTGAGGTGGGTCTTCAGGAGCACATAGCCACTTCAGACAAAAGAGAGGGAGGAGAGTATTCCGGGCGAAGAAATACTAGGTTGGTGCAAAAGTAATCGCCACCTTTGCTATTTGAAAGTAATGCCAAAAACCGCAATTACTTTTGCACCAACCTAAGAGCAGGTGCAAAGCTTGAAGGAGTAGAAACGGTGACGTGCTGGACAAACGGTCACTAGCGCCGTGTAGAGGAATGGCAGGGCATGAGACTTGGGTGGGAAATAACGGGTAGAAAATTGGAAAAAGTCTTGAATGTCACATCAAGGGATTTGGACTTGATCCTATAGTGAATGGGGAGCCAAGGAGGTTCTAAGCTGGGCAATGATGACACCCGCTCATTTAAGAAGGGCTTACTGAACATCTAGCACCTGGTGGTCCAGTTCTGGAAAAGACTCAGTCCTGATTCTCATGGAACCGGGGGGAGAGAGTCTCCGCAAACATTTTATATAACAATCAGAGTTTCTATGAAAGATCCCTGGTTGGGGAAGAGACTGATGGCAGAGGTGAACAGGCAGGGAGGGAGTGACTCATCTTCTTCCTCTTTGCTGCCTTGCTTGGCTTGGGCACACTCTAAGCCCACAGCTGCTAGAAGAAGGGAGAAAGGAATGCTCAGCCTCGTGAAGTCCTGCGATCTGTGGTGAGGACAGGACCTCTGATGCAGCACCTCTTTTTACAAACAGGAGAAACCCTTCCTCTGTGAAGTCCCTGACTACTACGGTGCTGGGGCAAAGACTTCTAGACCTTATGTGCTTGGTACCTGGAAATGCAGGAGATGCTCAGGGATAAGAGGTTTGGTGTAGGGAGGGCAGTGTTTATATGCTAAATTTAGATTCCTGCTCTTTATTTTGAAGCTATAACCCTCAAACACAGATGATACAGGTCCTTGATGTTTACTGAGTGTGCCATGTTCACATCTCCTCTAGCTTACCACGGCAAGGTACTTTCCGCAGCTAGTGTTTTCATCCCTTTGCTGGAAGCATTCTCTGCAGACAGTGTGCACAAGCCTAAACAGCCAGAGTTCGTGCCCTCCTCCCAGTGGTCCTCCACCAGGGGCCAGCAGGAGTTGGTGGACAAATACTCCAGCTCCTCTGACCTTCCTGCGTCGTAACTCTGAGCTGTGATCTGCACCGACTCCCAGAGTTGCCCACAGCCTTCACAGAGTGCTTGGCTCCTTCCCTCCCAACTCGTTTCTGACTCCTCTACAGGTGTCCTAGGAACTGCTCAGATAAACTACCCCCACTGAAATTCTGGCTTCAGGAGCTGCCTCTGGGGGAGCCCACAGTAAGATGACATATGCATGGTGTGCATTAAGGAAGCATCTTGTCATTTGTGTGACAAGGGAAGCCACCTGGTTTACCTCATCTAGGGTGGGAACGGGCGCTGTCGATGGGGGCTCCGTCAGCTCTGGTGGCTGCCACCCAGCCCCACTCCATTTCCACTTTCTCAGGCTGCCTTCTTCCCTTGGTATTTGTTAAATGCCACCCTTGACTCTGGAGCCCGAGGAAGGGAAAGAGCACATCAGAAGCTGCGCTCAGGCAGGGGCTGCTTCACTCAGGCAAGGCTGATGGAGAAGGAACCCGAGGCTCACCCCTTTGCAGTCATTTCCTTGTCAGTAGCAAGGAGAAGCTTCACTTTTTTTTTTTTTTTTTTTTTTGGTAGTCTAATTACTAAGAACTCCCCTCTGGCGGTACTTTTTTAAGAGCATAATAGAAGGTGTGGTATCTGTGAGAGGCGCAGAATCACCTGGAGGACGACCGCTCTGGGATTGAAGGAGGAGGTGACGAGTTCCTGGGAATACTAAAGATTAACACCAAGTACTTTGTTGCTGTTTAACTCTCTGACAATTCATGTTGCTGAAGCAGAAACAGGACATTTCTTTCCCTCCCTTCTGTTTATTCCTTCTCTTCTCTGTTCTCGGGGTTCAGAAGCTGTGGATGTCAGATGCTAACTCCTTAAGGGCTGAAATGGTTTTATATAATAACAGAGAAGGGGAGCCTATAAAATGAAGAAAGAATCGAATTCAGTGCTTGGGCTGAAATGGGAACTGGAAGCGAGAGGGGAGCATTCTTAAAAATAGCTCACCCAGAGAGCAGAACGTGGCCTGTCTCCCAGCGCAGGCTCAACCCTTGGGTGAATCACAGGAACCTACTGTACGCCTTGTGCTCCCCCTTTGTAAAGTTGATTGTGGCTAAAAGCAGGCCATTGAATGGAAGGCTGCCTGCAGTGCCTGATGCTCAGAGCAGCTCTTGGCACCAGGTGAGGCTGCCGGGCCTCCGTGTGCAGTCTCGCAGGCAACATGCCACGGGACATACATGCCTCATTCGCTCCTGCTAATGATTTATGCAGCTCCTATTGCTGGAACTCCAAACCCTTCACAGAGGCACACACAAGTCTCTAAAGAGGGATGGGGAGGGAGCCTTTGGGAGCCCAGGGGCGGGCGGGAAGAGGTAGAGAGAGAATGAAGAGAGAGCAGTGAGACAGGAGATAATGATGCAGCACCTTCGGGACGCAGCAGCCCGAGGGACACAAGAAGGGGAGGCTGGGGACTGCGGAGGAGGAGGAGAGAGGGACCAGATGGGGATAAGAGGCCCACAGGGACAAGCAGAGGTAGTCCAGACAAACAGAACCAGGGAGGAGGAGGATCGGAGGTGGGAAGAAAAGGAGGCAGTAGTTTCCTTGCTGGATAATAAAGGAATGGGGCACAGCACCCTTCACCCCTCCCACAGGCTGCAAATAATTCTTCCTTCCTGTACCCCAACCCACGCTGTGTTTATAAGAGGAGCCATGCCTGACTGCGTTTTGTGGTCATCGTTGCTTCTAGCGGACACCTCCCGGGAAAAGTGTGCGAATCTCAACGATCGTTGCAGGCTTTCACTGCAGTCTTTCCGCTTAACGAGTGGTCCCTGATGTCTTAGCGGACGTGCTAGATGCACCCAGGCATCTCTGGGTCAGTCCTTTCCTCTTCTCTGGAAGGTTTGCCTTTGAGTCATTACAAGTCCAGGTGCCCCATCAATCTGGACAGGGCACCCTAACGGCTTCTTCCCTGGTCTGAGATGCCTGAGAAAGTGTGCATGCAGGCAGACGAGGCGGCCTAGAGCCTTGCTGTAGCATCTTCCAAATCTGAACCAACCAGGAGGAGGACAGGAAGCAGGTGCGAGCTTTTCTGCATTGCTGGTAGCCTGTGTGGCACCGCCACGAGGCCCGTCTGTGCTCTCGGCAGCTGCCGTCTCCCGTGGCACCCTTCATTTCCACATATCTGCTGACCTCAAGCATGCATTTTTTTCTTTTTTAAGAGACAGGGTCTCACACAGGCCAGAGAGCAGTGGTGTGATCAGAACCCACTGAAACCTTGTACTCCTGGGCTCCAGCCTTCTCAGTAGCAGGCCACCATGCCTTGCTAATTTTTTCATTTTTAATTTTTTTTAGTGATGTTGCCCAGGCTGGTCTTGAATTCTTGGTCTCAAGTGATCCTCCTGCTCTGGCCTCCCAAATTGTTGGGATTAGAGGCATGAGACCCTGTGAGTGTGCAGCCACATGTCTCTCTCTGCCTAGGGACTTTGACCTGGGGGCAGCCTTAAACCAATGACTGGTGTACAAATGCTCCTGCTTCCTTGTCCCTTGGATGGCACAACTCTGAGGCATGTCCTACTCAGTTTCCCAGACAGCTGTCGTGGGACCGAGGCCAGTGGTGCACAGAGGTGGCCCCATTATGAGCACCCCCGTACTGCTGTACTGTCTCCTTCTCTGTCTCATATCCTACTGGAGTTTCCGGGGATTACTTCTTGAATAAACAAAGTGCCCTCAAACTCTATCTCCTGAGGGCACTAGCCCAAGACGGGGCCTGTGTGGCTGGAGCAGCTCCCCTCCGCCGATCATGGGAGTGGAGAGGCTGTGAAGGGCTGTGTCACCACGGTGTTAGCACTTCACACATGAGGGGCTGCTTATTATCCGTTGGTTGGGGTCTGGGTTTCCTAGGGACCACTCAGACAACTTGCTGGTATTTCCACTGGGATGTGATTTGGATATGTGTCCCCACCCAAATCTCACATTGAATTGTAATCCCCAGTGGGAAGGGCTAGTGGGAGTTGTTTGGGTCGTGGGGGCGGATCTCTCATGGCTTGGTGAGGTCTTTAC
The DNA here is from genome assembly GCA_963573385.1 of Cacajao melanocephalus. Taxonomy (NCBI): domain Eukaryota; kingdom Metazoa; phylum Chordata; class Mammalia; order Primates; family Pitheciidae; genus Cacajao; species Cacajao melanocephalus. The sequence continues at coordinate 117,470 of CAUYLG010063503.1, forward strand.
GACCAGGGCGAGCTCTCGTGAGCTCTAGTTGTTTAAAAGCACGAGGCACCTCTCTCCCGGCTCTCTCTCTCTCTCTCTCACTATTGCTCTCACCATGTGACATGTCTGCTCCTGCTTTGCTTCTGCCATGAGTAAAAGCCTCCTGAGGCCTCCCCAGAGGCAGAGGCTGCGTGCTTCCTGGAGAGCCTGCAGAACCGTGAGTCGATCAAACCTCTTTTCTTTGTAAATTACCTAGTCTTAGGTATTTCTTTATAGCAATGCACGAATTGCCTAATACACACAGAGACTGGCAGGAGCTGCCTTAGGTAACGAACAATAGAAAAACAAGAGAACAGTGGAAAAAAGAAAAGCACAGTAACTTTTGCACTTTGACAGACATACTTTGAGAATTCACAACCCAAATCAAGTGGAGAGGCTTTAAAGCAAAGTATAGGCGTGGAGAGAGCTGACCCGGCCAATTCTCAAACTCTGAACTCTGACACAGATGCAGGCAGTAGAAACATGGAGTGTGGCTGCCTCTGTCCCCAAGGAGAGTGACCCTGGGGTCTTAAGAGAGGGGTTGGGGGTCTGGAGAGAGTCTGATCATTGGAGGAAAGAGGCTAAGGTGGAGTCCCTGCTCCTCATTCTCTACTTCTGTTTACCCTGAGCAAAAGATTTAGCTTCTCTGAACCTCCGTTTCCCCACCTGTAACAGGGAGGCCAAACACCCCACAGAACTGTCACTAAGACTAAAAACGACATGATGCCTGTGTGGCCGCGACTATCAATTCGGCTTTTCTCTTCTCCTCGTCCTCTCAGGGAGCTGTGCCCTTGGCCCGACAGAGGCCAGGTGTAGGGGAAAAGGAAGCGTGTCCCGAGTGCCCGGCCACGGGGTCAGGCCTTGGGCTGGCCGGCCACCACCGCTCCCCACATGCAACCAGTCTGCGTCAGTGGGCGTGGGAAAGAGACGGAAATGCGGATGGGCATTAAACACGAGTTAGACATGCCATTCCGCACCACCAACACATTTCAAAAGTGCACATCACAAGGCTCTTGTTGAGGCCCTGGCGGCGGGCCAGGCTCAGGCCACAAAAGGAAGCTGTTTCCTGGCTGGAGCTGCTGGGCGGCGGGGCGTGGTCAGAGGCCATGTCACTGCAAATGCGGGGCTCTTTGGTGACTTCCTGTCCTCCCATCCATTTTCTCTCCTGTGAGCCTTGCTGCAATGCCCTGGCCATGCCCCAGCCAGCCAGAAAAGTTAGCTTTCGCCCGCCCTGTCCCCACGTCACAGAAATGGAAGGTGGGCGATGTTCACGCAGGCCCTGCTGCAGTGGCCCCCACAGCCCTCCGGGACCCTGCCTTGGCTTCTTCTCCCCCTGGAGTATAAGGAAATGGTTCTCTTATCCACAGTTGGTAGAAACCCTATTTCGTCGGTATCACTAAGGTCTGAAAGGCAGCCACAGGCCCCAGAGGTGGCAGAAGGTCCGTGATGCAGCTGGAGTAGGTCAGGCCTCCTTCCCGGCAGACAGTCTGCAAATATTTATTGAGGGTCTGCTCTGTACCCAGGGCTGCGGGGCGCACAGAGACGCCCTGTGTGAGACAAGGAGCTTATGTTCTCACTGGGAAGGCCAGACGGACACACAGGAAACCAGGGGGTCCTGTAGACCCTGAGCTCAGCTTTTGATGCATGATTGTGTGGCAAGGTGTAGACCAAATAGCAAGACACTGATCTTAGGTTGGTGATCTGGTGCATTCTCAGAATCTGGAGAAGACGGTAGAAGTCAATCTTGTTTTGCCTGAGGACTTTGCTCCAGGCAGCACCTAAGTCCATGCATGGACTCCACCTCTTCTTTTCTCTCACTGGTTTTTTCCCCTGTATCTCCAGCTCCACTTAAGTTTTATTCCTTCAAACTAAGGCTATAAACATTCAGAAATTGTTCGCACTTATCAATCAGCCCTCAAAAATACCTTGCCAGGGAGGTCCTGCTGTTTTCCTCTTGCAGAGGAGGAAGCGGGCTGAATGTGATGAGTGCACGCCCAGGACCACACAGAGGGTTCATCTGTCCTGTGTGGCCCCGAACCCTCAGGGTTCTCATAGGACGGGGGAGAACGGGCTTAGTATGGAAAAGATGCTGGCAGAGTCAGCTCTGTGCTTGGGCTTGCAAGAATGTCAGTCCATGGAAGCAGGCTCCTCTAAATATCACATAAATAGACTCTGAATCCTAAGAAATGAAAAGAAATGGAACTAAATTCACAATTCCTACATGCCTACCCCCCTGACATAGGTACCTATTTGGATAAATACTTACATATGCTTTTGCATGCACAGAAATATTGTGCCTTGAGTCGTGGGACAGTAGAACGTGCTTTTCAGTTTATTTTGATTTTTTATTTGGAGACAGGATCTCGCCCTGCCCCCAGGCTGGAGTGCAGTGGTGTGATCACAGCCCACTATAGCCTTGAACCTCTGGGCTCATGCTAGCCTTCTGTCTCAGGCTTCTCAGTAGCTAGGACTGCAGGTGTGTGCCACCATATGTGGCTAATGTTGTTGTTATTGTGGAGATGGAGTCTTGCTACTTTGTTCAGGGTGGTCTCTAACTCTTGGGCTCAAGCAATCCTCCTACCTCGGCCTCACAACACTGGGATTATGGGTGCAAGCCACTGCCTGGCCTGGTTTTTTAAAAATCTTGAGTCATCGAACTCTCCTTGGCTGGACTAGGTGACTGACATTTGCACCTGGGACTCGTCTTACTCTTTTAGGGCTCCCTTGGTTCTACTCAGCCCATTCGCCATTCTTGCTCTGCAGAAAACAACGTCTGTTGTTGGAATGGAGAGTCCAGTGTACAGCATGTCTCTTCCTCGCCTGGATTCTGAACCATCGAGGCAGATCTAGAAAGCCTCTGGATTGACAATGGAAATGAGCATTCTCACTGGCAAAACTGACGGTGGAGAATGCAGCTTAGCTAGCGGGCAACTGCGGATATCAAAATACCGAACTTCTGATCAGACAGACTTGCCTCCCAACCATGCTTTGCTGAACCATGGCAGTCTTCCCCGGCGGGGGCCGACCCTGCATTTGGGGAGCAGGGAAGAATGCAGGTATCTCACAGGCTGCCAGAGCCCAGAGACGTAAGAACTTCTCATGATCTCATCCAATCAGGGAAGAGTGCAGGGTGGGTAGAGGTCAGGGCTGTTAAGTAGGTAAAGCCCCTTGCCCAATAGTGCAAACCATGCCACAGCTACACCAACGGCGGAGCCACTCTCTGTAAGCACACACCCTTTCAAGCCCCATGGAACCCAACCCAGCTGTCTCCAAGACCTACCATGAGCTCCGGGGTTGAAGGTCAATTTGTTGGTAGCTGCCTGGGGTTGCTCAGTGGACAGGGGTGAAAGGGCAGAGAAAGGACCTTGAGAATCTGTTGCAACATTTTCCTGCACGAAGAGACCAAGTAATGTGGTCGTTAATAGCATGGTGATTAAAACCTGGGTTCAAGTTCCGACTTTTTTCCTAATTTCCTTATCTATAAAATGGAGATAATAATTATACTTACTGTTTTTTTTTAAACGTGAACTTAATGAAATAATTTCCAACAAAGGCCCCAGCACAGTTCCTGGCACGTACTAACTGCTTAATGAGTCTTTGCTCTTATTATGCCCAACGGAATGCCTTCTGTTGAGACACCACCCTTCTGTAGAGCACCTGCCTCTCCATCTTCTTATTTGTACAATGGCAACGTAGTCAGCTCATGTCTAATCCTGAGCATGGTGCTAGACACGCAGTAGCTGTGTGAATTCATTCCACCAGCAAGTGCCCTCCTGACTCAAAGCGGAGCTCTCTGTGTTACACTAAGGGAATGAGTGTTAGGACTAGGGGTAGGGGTAGGGGATAATGTGAAGTCGCTGCTCAGTCATGGTGGGAGGAGAACCTGGGGCCTTGGAGAAAGAGAAACTTGGTTCTAGCTGGTCAGTGATGAGCATGAAAAGGGAGATGGAGGCAGCCGAAGATAGGCTTCTCTGCTCCTCTACTTTTTTCCACGCAGAGGGAACTTCTAGGATCCAGGAGCATCATGGACAGCCCCTGAGCTGGTCCTTCCATTGAGTGGCTTGCAAGACAATCTCTCTCTGTTTCTCTTGTCCATTCTCCCTCCCTCATGCCTCCACACTCTGCCTCCCTCTCTCTGCCTCCCCCTCCTCGTCTCTGCCTTACAAACTCCAGAACCTCCTGCCCTCTCTCATCATTAGGCTTCAGCCTTGGATCTGGCCCCTGCATCTTCAGGCAACGAGAGCCAGCCCCGACGATGTCATGACGTTCTTTTCGACAAAACTGCCTTTTAGGTAAATACTTTCTGGGCCAACCTCACTGAATTAACGATCTGGGTCATTTGAATTTCTTCTCCAGGAAATAATTATGGCCTTTGGGAAATGTGAAGTGTACAGCAGTCCTCTGTGGAGAGAGAAAATACCAGCCTCCCTCTCCCAGGGCCACCTCCTCCATTTCTATGTGACCCAGGGAACCAAATTAGCAGTGACTCCCAGCTCAGGGACCCAGTATTGCTTTGGATCTCTCCGGGGAAGTCCCTCAGGCACTCATGGTAGCTCTGCACGTGAGGAGATAATATTCCTGTGACTTTTCTATGTGTGAGAGGTGTGACTTCCTTCCAAGCAGCTCAAGTTTTTTTAGAAAATAACATTCTGTATATTCCCTCACCAATTCTAGAAGGTGAAATAGAGAATTAAGTGGTGTCATTATCATTTAATTCATAATTTTATTGCCATGGCATCGGGAAAACCAACATTTGCTTTACAGTGCAAGGCAAGAACAGAAGCTCGCAGACCTGTTTGGGAGTCAGTGGGTTGCAGCGCGGGTGGCTGGGTGGCTTTCGTCACAGTAATGAAACGTGGTAGTAGAAGAAGCTGACAGTGTCTTCTCTGGCCGGGGGATGCAGGAAGTTACCTTGGAAATGAGAATGGCTCCTTTTTGTCATAAAAATGTAGGATAAGGAGGCTACCACTGCCCAGGGGGGACACCCGTTGTGCCTGAACAAAGCTGGCTCTTCCTAATATCCCTCGGGAGGCAGAGCTGGCAGGAGGGATGGTGGGAAGTCTGCAAGGGGCTTTGTGCTGGTTTGCCAGGATGCCACGACAAAGCACCCCCAACTGTGTGGCTTAAACCACAGAAATTAATTTTTTCACAGTTACGGAGGCTACGAGGCCAACGTCAAGGTGCTGGCAGGTGGTTTCCCCTGTGGTCTTTTTCCTGGGTGTGCAGAGGCCGTGCTCATCTCCCGGTGTCTGCACACGGGCTTCCCTCTGCGTGCCTGTGTCCTGGTCTCCTCTTCTTATAAGGGCACCCGTCCTACGGGATTAGGGCCCACCCACAGGACCTAATTTCACCTAATTACCTTCTTAAAGGCCATATCTCCAAGTATGGCCACATCCTGACGTACTGGGGTTAGGACTTCAGCATGTGAATTTCACAGGGACATGATTCAACCTATATTGTTAGGCTTCCTGGGAGGGGAGGGAGGAAGATGAAGTTGAGTGAGTGAAGAATAGAGGAGAATGGAGGGGATGTAACTGGTGGGGCACCCCAAGCTGTTGATGTTCTGAGGCATTAGGACCTCTCGGGTGCACTGGGTTGTCCTGACGGAGGCTCCCTGGCTGGATGAGTCAAGAAGCCCAAAGGTGAACACACCGGATGGAGGAGGCCTGGCTGGTGGCTCAGGCTCAGGCTCAGCAGCAGGGACCAGAGGCTGGTGTGTGGGGGTGCAGGGAGTGGGGCGAGGGCTGGGGCGAGCTGGCGGGGAGCTGCAGCTGGACGGTTCTCCAGCTGTGCACGTGGAACTGGCTGAGCATGTGAGTGTTAACCAAAAGAACGGGAGCCTTGGAACCCAGGCTGGGGCAACACAGGCTGCACAGAGGCCAGTGTAGGTGAGGCCTCTGTGCACAGCTGGGCCGGCTGCATGACGTGGGTCGTATCCCGCAGTCATGTGACTGTGTATGAGAACAGCGCTCCTGGAGCTGACGGCACTGGGCACCACGGCTCTGACCCCAGAGGAGGAACATCTCTGCAAGTCTGAAGGACCTGTTCTCTTTCTTCCTCCCTCCCTCCTTCCCTCCCTCCCTCCCTTCCTTCCTCCCCTCCTTCCCTCCTTCCCTCTCTCTCTTTCTTCTTCCTTCCTTCTTTTCTTTTTTATTAGAGGCAGGGTCTTAGTCACCTAGGCTGGAGTACAATGGTGTGATTATAGCTCACTGCAGCCTCACACTTCTGGGCTTAAGGGATCTTCCTGCCTCAGCTTCCTGAGTAGCTAGGAACAGGTGTGCTACCATGCCTGGCTGAGTTTTTTTGTTTTTCCTTTTTTGTAGAGACAGGGTCTCACTCTGTTGCCCAGGCAGGTCTTGAACTCTTGGCTTCAAGCAACTCTCCTGCCTCAGCCTACTGATGTGCTGGGATTATAGGTGTGAGCCACCGCACCCGGCCGCAGGACCCGTTTTTAATGGTGACACGATGTGGCAGCCACAGAGGCCATAATAGGAGTAGGGACTGAGCAGATTCGTGTTTTCACTCTACCAGGCATGTGGAAGCAGGATGGACCTCCTAAGTCTGAGTAAGGCCCAGGAATATTGGGACATGGGGCTAGAGAAAGGCCAAAGGGAGAATTTTATTTCCAGATAAGGTGGGGATTGAGTGATTGAAAAATAGAAGGGATTGGACTGGTTTGGGCCCTAAGCTGATTAAATGGGTCATGCCAGTCACACTAAGATCTCTTTGTAGAGAACAACACTTTTTTTGGAAGAGGTTTTAAATACCTACTTTTGGAATTTTCGTTCAAAATTTGACCCATTATACCTCCAAAACGATCCCTGTTTTATCAATGGGTTAGAGATTCACTTGCTGGCACTTTGGTGGACATGGAGAGAGACATACTGGACTCAAGAAACGTATGAATGAAGCAGCGGCAGCCTGGGTTATTAAATCAACCCTGTCCCGTTTACAAATTGGCTGCCTTCAGGGAGGAAATGCTCTGTCTTAGGGTAGGTTTATCAGAAGCAGACGCCGAGACAGTCATCCATGGGGAACTGATTGATTTAGGAGGTGCATCCAGAAGCAACCGAACGGAGGGAAAAGCAGGGCAGGGTGGAAAACCTCACAAGAGTGCGCTTGTAGGCAGAGTCCCAGCGTCCACCTGGTCCCACAGGGTGCTCTGGAGAGTGTCACACCTCAGAGCGTGTCCTGATTTGAGGCAATGGAGCTGCGCATTCACGGTCCCCAAACAGTCATTCTTCGCCCAAGGGCCTCCAGGCACATCCAGGTTTTTGATCATGTGGGCAGACTGCTGCAGTAGCCCTTAGAGAGTCAGTCCTCTAAAGGGAGAGGCACGTGTGGCTGTTAGGGGCAGCTGGTGACGGGCGCGCAGAAAGAGTCAAAGGAAGATCCCTGGGGTCTGGGCAGAGCTCTGTCCACTGTTCCACTTCACTGCTGAGCCGCTGGCATGCGGCACATGGACTCTTGTCTCCCGGAACTGTTTGAAGACCTGATTCAGAAGTGTAGCCTGAATCTTGGGTCATAAGCATTGAAGCTGAGGGTGGCTCTTTGACATACCAGCTTTGTGACCTTGGGCAGATGACTCTGACCTTCACTTTTCTCATTGGCAGGATGAGAATGATAATTCCTCCCTCACAGGGGGTTGTCAAGATAAAAGAGGCAGTGCCTGCTAAGCACCGGCTCCTTGCTTGGCACCCCGCAGGAATGCGTGACATGCCAACTCCGTTTCCCTGCTTCTCCCCATCTCTTCTTAGGGAAGAACGAGTTTCACCACGTCTGCTGAAAAGTTCCTGCAACCTGCTGACTTTGTTTATGTACCATTCTGGTGAAGGTAACAATTTAGATGGCAAATTGCACTGCCAGAGCCGAGGAGTTGGTGTATTAATTTCTGACTATTTACTGTGACAGGTTTAAAGCTCAATATCTCAGAGAGTGCTGGAGCTCCCACTCCGCTGCATACAGAATTGCAAAGATGCTACACCTTGCTGCTTCCTCGCAGCATTGAGCAGTTCGTGGGGCTGCGAGTTTCCATCATCTCCTCCGCTCTGAGGGTCTGGCAGCAACATCCTGGGAAGACCCAAAGTGCTGTCCGACTTTCACCTGTCTCCTCTCCCAGGAGCCCAGGGTGACCACCAGCCCTAGGCTAGGGGAGCCCACCCTTTCCCTCTGAGGGAGCACAGATAAGCCTCTCCGTAGTGCTGTGTGGTTCTGTATCAGTTGGCCATGGAGTGAAAGTGCCACCTGTCTCAGTCTGGCCACGGGAGCACGCAGCCCAGAGGTGACCTGGGAGGCAGCACCGACGAGGCCCCTGTCTCTCTCCTTCAATGCAGGCCTCGGGCAAACATCCATGTTACCTGGTGTTCTCCACATTCTGCAGGTTGGAATACTGAGGCTTGAACGAGCTCTCACAGTCAGTGAGAGACAGAATCCGATACTGAGCTGATGTTTTCCTGACCCTCAAGTGGGAGACGTCAGTCCACATGCCTGTGCTTCTCCCTTGCCCTGCTACCTGCCGGTCTGTGCGGAGAGATGCAGTCAAGGTCCTTCCTGCAGCACACGAGGCTCTTCAGAGACTCAGGCGCTCCACGTGTGCTTCCTGCTTCCATCCCCTGATGGGCACCTTCCTCTATCCTCTGCCTCCACCTCAGAAAATCACATCATTATGGAGCAGTCTGATGAGTGCGTGTTATTCCTTGGGCACTGTCTCAGAGGCTCACCCCTCTCTCAGCAGCACGTGAAAGCATCCCTTCTCAAGAAATCACTCAGATTGAACGGAAGAATTTTTTTCCCAGAACTTTTCATTATGTGTGAAGCAGCACCCATGCCTGGGGGCTGCTGGGAGGTAGATGTGTTTGCGGGGTGCCCGGTGCCCAGTGAGTCCACAGTGACTGCAGGTGATTCTAGTCACTATCAGCGCCCTCAGGTGGGGGGCTCCTTTGTGTCTTTGATGAGCAAGAGGATGTACTTCGCTTCAAATCTGAACTGAGTTGTGGAAAGGTAATTACGAAACACAGGTTCTCTGTGACAGCGGAGGCCAAAGAGGAATTGTTTCAGCAGCACTATCCAACAAAACTGCACACTGCCCAACACGGGGCACACGCGACCATGGGGCACTTGAAGCGTGGGGAGTGCCAATGAGAACTCAGTATTTCAATTTTAATTCACTTAAATTTAGTCACAGGTGGCTGGTGGCTACTGATCTGAACAGTACAGATGTAGCCTTCATTTTTTAGTGACGGATAGAAGCTGTAAGAACTTGAATCATAGCACACATAAACACCGGAAATGGTTTGCTGCTAGAATATACACCCCAGTCAAGATAAGAAACATGGTAGTGGGGTAACAAGAGATTTGCTGATCATTCCTTGGAGGTGACATGCTAAAATAAACACTAACAACAAATTCCTGACTTGCGGGTCGGTGAAGGACCCCTGCAGGAGGACTGTGAGAGTCATATCTGTTTAAGTTAGGCGGATGATGTTCTCAAAGTGAAATGAGAGTGAGAGAATCTGGGCCCCTTTGAATCCAAATACTATAGGTGAGTTTCCATTCATGTTTCTCTTAGACACATTCCAAACCATCCTTTAAAAAATACACAATGTACAATGAATTCCCTCACCTTTTAACTTAGGAACTCAACTTATAGGAATTTATACTGAAAAAAATAACTCCCAAATAAGCAAATAAAACTTTATGCACAAAGATGTTAATGATACTGATGCTTAAGTTGGTAGACCCTTGGAAACAAGCCACATGTTCATTAAGAGAAGGGCTTAAGAACGACACAATTAAATATTGGAAACAAATCAATTATTAAGAAGAAAATGGCTAAGAAATTACATGATATCGATGTAATAGAATATTCTGTAACCCCTAAAATCATATTTATATTATAAGGGTAAGTTTTTAAAAATCAGAATTGTATATACAGAAAATTCTCCAGTGTTTTAAAATGCATAGTAAAAAAAGACAAAATGAATGAAAAGTGTTCCACTAGACTTCTGCCTCTGAGAAGATGGAGTAGAAATACTTTTACTTTTCCTCCCACTAAGCACAGTAAAAACTCTGGACAGTATATATGAAGCAAACATAAGAATGCTCTGAAAGATGGAGAAAAGAAGAAGATCAGCTAGAGACCTCTGGACCCAAGGAATGACATGTTGGTGAGTTCTCTGGATCTTCATCTCATTTATACCAAACTTTGAGCGGAAGAATCTGGCAACCCAGAAACACCAATGGGTACGAATTTTTAAAAGCCCAACAAAAGCCCAGTCTCTTCTGCTAAAAGACCAGGAAGGAGGCAGACCATCAAGACAGCAAATGTTTAGACAGTGGCTCCTTCACTCCAGCCACCGCAGAAGATGTGTCTCCCCATCCCAACTCGTGCAAGCAAAAGCTGAATGGCGAGCATAGATTTCCACCTTCTTGAGACTGTAATGAGGCATTTCGACATCCTATCAGGGTGGTGTCAGAGAAGGTTAAATAGCGAGCTGGGACTTTCACCCCCACCAGACAGTGATGAGACCTTCCTCACCAGCGAAAACAGAAGATTTAGATAAGAGATGGAGACTCACAGTATGAAAGTGTCCAGGTTTCAAAAGAAAATCACCTGTAATACCAAGAACCAGAAAAATATCAACTGAATGAAAAAGACAATCAATAGATACCAACATAATCAACCAGTAGGATCTAACAGACATTTATAGAACACTTCACCTGGACAGCAAAATACACATTCTTTTCAAGTGCACTTGGACCACAGATCAAAAGGACTCCATCTTGGGCCATTGGAGCAAACCTCAACAAATGTAAAGGCATCGAAATCATAAAGTGTGTATTCACTGACCACACTGAAATCAAACTGGCAATCAACACAGAAAGATAAACGACAAATCTCCAAATACTAGGACACTAAACAACACACTTCCAAATAACCCATAGGTTAGAGAGGAAGTCTCAGGGGGAATGAAAGAATACATCGAACTGAATGGAAATGAAAATACAACATACCAACACGGTGGGACACAGCTACAACACCGCTGAAAGGAAATTTACAGCACTAACGAATACACTCGAAAAGAGGAAGAGTCTCAAGTCAATAATCCAGCTCCCATCTCAAGAACCTAGAAAAAGAAGAGCAAAATAAACCCAAAGCAAGCCACAGCAAGGAAATAATAAAGATAGAGCAGAAATCAATAACATTTAAAACAACAATAGAAAAAAATCAATAAAACAGAGATGATCCTTTGAAAAAAAATCAATAAAATTGATAAACCTCTAGCAAATTTAACAAAAAATAAAAAAGAGAGGAGACACAAATACCCAGTATCAGGAATGAAGCAGGGAATATCACTACAGACCCTGAAGATATAAAAAGTAATAAGGCAACACTACAAGTAACTTTATACACATACATTTGGTGACTTAGAGGAAATGAACCTTCTCTGCACAAACACAAACTATCACAACTCACTGAACGTTAAGAGAAAAGGCCAATTTGAACAGCCTTTTAAATATTAAGAAAATTGGATGCACAATTTTAAAACTCTCAAACAAGAAATCTCTAGGTCCAGATGTTTTCTCTGGAGAAAGCGACCAAATATTTAAAGCAATTCTATACAAATTTCTTCCAAAAAATAGGAGAGAATACGTCCTGATTCATTTTATGAGGCTAGTATTATCCTAATACCAAAATCAAAGACTTTACTAAAAAAAGAAAACTACTGATCAATATATCTCATGAGTATCAATGCAAAATCCTTAACAAGTTATTAGCAAACAGAATTTGGTGATGTATAAGAAAAATTTTATACCAGCATAAAATAAAGTCCATTCCGAGGATGCAAGGATGATTTAATATTCAAAGATCAATCATAAAATCTATTGCATTAGTAAGTTAAAGAAGAAAATCACACAATCATATCAATTTGGGCAGAAAAAATCATTTGACAAAATTTAATATCCATTTATGATTAAAAACAACTCAGAAAACTACCAATAGAGGAAACTTCCTCAACTCAAGAAAGAGCAGCTACAACAACCCCACAATTAACCTAATACATGCTAATGAGACGGAATATTTTACCCCTGAATGTAGGAAGAAGGCAGAGATGTCTACTTTCACCACTCTAATTCAACGTTGCGTTGGAATTTCTAGCCAGTAACATAAAACAAGAAGCGGGAATAAAAGGCATTCAGATAGAAGAGTAGGAAATTAAATAGTTCCTATTTGCAAATGACATGACTATCCACATAGAAAATTCCAAGGAATATACCAAAAAAACACACACACACAAAAAAAAAAACAGAGAGAGAGAAAGAAAGAAAACCTCCTACAACTAAAAAGTAAGTTTAGTGAGGCCACAGGAGACAGAATAAATAATATATAAACAAAAAAATTAATAGTTTTTATACACTAGCAATGAACATGTGACCACTGAAATTTAAAATACAATATCATTTATAATTGCTCAGGAAAAACTAAAACACTTAAATGTAAATTTAACAAAAATATACAAGACTAGGTAAAGCTAACGAAATGTGAAACACACGCTGAAGACCACAAAACACTAATGAAATAAAATCTAACTAAATAGAGAGACATACCATGGTCAGGGATTGGAAGACTCAATACAATAAAAAATGTCAATTCTCCTTAAACCGATATATGGGTTTAATATATTTCCTATGAAAATCCCAGGATTATCTTTTTTTGTCGATATAGAAGATTACTCTAAAATGTGTATGAAAAGGCAAAGGAAGTAAAATAGTTATAATTTTGAAAAAGAAGAATAAAGTGGGAGGAATCCAATTCAAGACTTCCATTTCCTGAAATAAATTTTGTGTAGAATCCAATTACAAGACTTACTATACAGCTACACTGATCAAGACAGCACAGTAATGGTGGAGGTAACACAAACCATATCAATGGAACAGAACACAGGACCCGGAAATGGACCCACACAGATATGCCAAACTGATTTTTGACAAGGCGTAAAAATGATTTAATGGAATGTAGACAGGCTTTTCAAAAAATAATACTGGAGCAACTGGACATTCATAGGCAAAATCATAATCAAATTAATCATAACTTTAAGTCTTATACCTTTTATAACAATTAACTCAAAATGGATCATAAACTCAAATGTAAACTACAAAGCTATAAAACTTTTAGAAAAAGACATAGGAAGGCTGGTTTGATTTGGCTTTCTGATCCTGATCCTGACTAATATAGTGGATAATAATACCATTCTCGGCCAAAAACAAGGTGTGGTTTTATGATGCTGCAATGCTGCTGGTTCTCTGGCGCCTTGTAAATGGTCTCTGAAGGCCTCCATAGGACGCGTCTCAAAACATCTCCAGTGATGGCATCACCAGGGTGTGAGATGTGTGTGGTTTTCCAGAGTAATTCTTTTGCCCAAAAGCGTTACTGACTTTTGCTCAATGCAATAAAACAGTCAATTCTCCTTAAACTGATATACAGGATTAATATATTTCCTATTAAAATACTAGGATGCCCAAAAAGGCTTTTGCCCAAAAGGATTACTCTGGAAAGCCATACACATCTTACAGCTGGGTGACAGAGTTAATTTGGGTGTAGAAGTTCTATGACTTAAAAACGAGGGAGCCTTTTTCCTTTATCATCCCAGTTTGTGATTTCACATTTGGGGTGGTATTTGCCCCGCAATTCTGAGGGTCTCCTGTACTTTTACCCCTTAAAAGACCAGGTGGCAAGAAAGGTTTCTGAGGTGCTGCCCTTTCTGAGGATGAAAAGACCTCTCTCTGCAGGCTTCCTGGAGAACTCAAGCCCTTCATGTCTAGTTCAGGTCAAGGGCATTAGATGGGCAGAAGAAAGAGGGCCATTCTCTCCCTGCAGGGGCTGATTCTCCCCTCTGCCAGCTGGAGTCACATGAAGCCCTTTTCTCTTCATTGATGGGGGTTCTTTGTCACATTCTTGTAGAACCAGGAGGTTTCCAGGACAATTCTGTTCTCAGCCTAAAGGGAATTAAGAAGCTTCTGCTGAGCCCCAGGTTCCACTCTGGCCACTCTTTCATTCCTGCTGCTGAGGGACCCCTGCCTGTGCCCTAGGGCTTCCAGCGTGGCTCTGCCTTGACCTTGCTCTTGCCTGCCCTTTCTGTGTCCCCAGATACTGCTGTCTGGCTGCCAAAGCTGATTCAGAGTTGGGGCTCAGCTCCTGACTTCAGGCTTGCTGGTCTGCTGCTAGGCCGCCTTGCTTCTGAAACGTCCTGGCTGTCTGTGACTGCCTTACCCTGTGACTTCTTAGTCCACCTGACTGACACATACCACCAGTCACCCCATTTTCCTCAGCCACAACTCTGTCAGCCAGATGGCTCTGGGATCCTCCAGCGGAAGCTGGGTTTGGCACATAATCTGTGCCTTGCTGGGTCCTGGGGTGCAGCAGAGAGCTAACTTGCTTCCCACACCAAAGCACTAGGCTGCAACCAGGTTTTATCCTAGGGCCATTCCAAGGAGGAACAGTTGGCTTCCTAGAAATTAGAACAGATCCAGGTGTACAACTGGACAGTGCTAGAGAACTGGACACAGGAGAACTGATAAGGAAGTCGTCCTAGGCTCTGCCTCTCACTCCAAGGACCGGATCAGACCTTGGGGGATCTACTCGAACTGCAGAGGACCACAGGAAGCCCAGCTTATTCCAGGGACTCTAGGAGGCAGTATAGTTCTGGGGTCAGTAACAGTGGCTCTGGGGGGGCTGTAGGCAGAGTGGTCTGAGGCCCTGGGCCAGGCTGTTGGGATGCTGCTGTCTCTCTAGAGGAATTACATCCTGCAGCCAGACCAGGTAAGGATGAAAGCCCTGTTTCTGCCACAACCTTGCCACTGCCACGCATGGGACGTGTGCCAGGAAGGGGGCCAAGCCTGTGGAGTTGTACCTGAGTCTGAGCTGTACTGGAGGGCTTCCAGGCTCTGATAGAGCAGACCCAAGCTCAGTTTTCCTACAGGAGGAAGTCCAGTCCTGGGCCTCCAGCCCTGGTTCTCTAGCAATCCTACTGTATTCCCTAGAAGCCAAGGGTGAAGGCCTTCTGAAGAATGCTGGCCTAGGAGTTCCTGGCTGATTTCTAGGTATAAATTAAGAGAAAAAAAATCTTTTGGGTAGACTGAAAAGGCAAATTCCTGTCTCTTTTCTTGAGGCTTCTGCGTCAAATCCTGTTAAAATATGGAGGAGATTCTTAAGCCAGAAGGCCAGAAAGTCCTGTATTTACCCCACAATAAATCTATAAGAGGAGCCTTTTAGAAATCAGAACAGCCAGAGACACTTTTGGAAGTGAATGCTCAGAATTCGGTGGGCTCGATGACTTACTGACAGGTGACTCAGTAATGTGACTTGCATCATGGAAACTGCTGGTGCTGTGGACACTGTCCTTTATCATGTGGACAGGAAGGCAAACCAAACAGTCCAGTAAACAACCGTGACAGAGGAGAGGGAGGAGGAGCAGGTCTGAGGCTGGCCTTTCTGAACACAGAAGCTGGTGGAATTGGAGAGAGGGAAAGACAGGGAACCTGGGAACGAGGAAATGCAGCAGTGAGTCAGTATCCCAGGCCACAATGGGCACGTGGCGATGGGGGACATACTGGCCAGGTAGTATTTTTCAATTCTCCCAGTTTCTTGGATAAAAAGCTAGCTTTCGATGATAAAAGGGCCTTTCCTTGGAGTGATTTAGGAAATTCTTACAGGTACAGTCTTTCTGGGAAGAGCTGCCAAGGGAAGACCCCATCTTCTCCACAGCCACATGAGAAGTCAAGGCCAGTGGAAAACCTGCTTTCTACCGGCACGCATTCAATGTGCACTTCACTCCAGGCACGTTCTGCAGGTTAACTGCTCAAATCAGCTGCACCTGTGTCATCGAGCACACCACATTCCTGGCCCTCCCTTCCAAAATATCTACCACCATGGAGATTTCTAAAAGATCTCACTTGTTGACTTAGACACACTACTACGTAGCCTACCGGCCTAATTTTCTCCGTATGTTAATAGGATGTGACTCAAGGGAAAGCTGATAGAATGGGTGTGAGAGAGAAAGATGAGCAAGGTGCAGCTGCCTGCTGGCCGCTCACAGCAGAGTAAGGGAGACAGACGTGGCAACCATCCACAACGACACCAGGCAGTGGGTGTTTAAACAAGGCCGAACGCCGCACTTTGGAGCCCAGAGGAAAGGATGAGGAATGTATTCTTCCCCAAAGGAAAGGATAAGTAAAGAGGGTAGAAGGTAAGAGAAGTAGAGCAAGCCTTGCAAAATAAGAATTAGGGGAGGGAAAGGGTAGGCTCACACCTTCCCTGTGCAGTGTGGGCACGGGTGTGGAGGTCAGCAATGGCACGGCGTACTGATGTTTCTTCCTCACATGAAAGAAAGAGCAGGGAGGACTGTACTCCCGAAAGTTGCAATCTTGAAAGCTGAGGCTGGAGAGGGAGGCAGCCTTGTGTGCCAGGTGGAGGGGTCAGGGCTTTATCCTGTAGCAAGCTACAGGAGTGTTGGGGTATTGCGGACGTTTTAAACAGGAAGTTTTGGGATTAGCTTTGTTTTTTAGGACTAGGACAGGGTCTTCGTCCTTCCTTATCAAGCCGTGGATACAAATGAAGTTATGTTGACAGTGAAGCTGGTGTTTTGCTCTTGTCATTTTATACGCCCCTGCCACCTGCTGAACTGCAGGACACCAGCCTCCATTAAGGACCCATTTCAACTATGGAATCTTAGGGAGGCCCTAAAGTAGGGGTGGTTCCTGCCGGAAATTCTGGGCCTCTCACTGCCTGGTCACTCAGCAGCTCTCCAGACTTCGGAAGTTTGCTTCCCTTCCCCATGTAGGTTCTCTGCCTTTGTTCAGACCACCTGTACTTGTCTCGCTTTTGCAGTTAGGGGAGGTCATTTGTGTTCTGCCCTCTTCTCTCATCTTTATCTCTCGCACCCATTTCTATCTGGTTTCCTTTCAGCTTTTGAGTCAAACCCTGTTAACATATGGAAAGGATTCCTTAGTCAGTGGGTTAGACAATGTCATGTCTAAATCAACAAGAAGAGTCTAAAAAACCTGCAAGCCCATGGCAGAGTTACTAAGACCTAGAAGAATCACAAGATTTCTTCAACATTCTTTTTCGTTTGAGAACCATGCCTTTCTTCCCAGTGCAGAGATCTCAATTTGAGGCTCATTTTTAAGGAAACATTTGTTAGTTTGGGCTATTGTTGAAAGCTTTTTGCCTCCCCCAAGTTAGGTCATCAGTGTGAATTGATGGTTATATTAAATTCCCAGCAAGTCAGAAATATTTTAGAAAGCAAATTGAATTTTGGGAACATTTCTGTTGTGAATGCCATGCCTCTCTTCCTTAGTGTCAGTACTTCTGTGGAGGAAAGCAGGGGGCATAGTGGAGAGAGAGGGGTTCTGAAACTGCAATAGTTCAAATCTGGGGTCTGCTACTTAGCGTGTGGCCTTAGGCAGTTTCCTCATCTATAAATCGGGGATAATAACAGTATCTACTACATAGAATTGTTATAAAAACGAATGGATGAAAACGGTTTATCAGCTGTGGATATAAATGAAGGCTCAGTACGTGCGACGGTGATGATGGTGATAATTCCGAGTTGCCGCTGCTTTCTGTGTTAGCTGACAGGAAGGAAAGGAAGAGGGTGATAAAATTGCAGCCATGTAGAGAGGGATTGAGTGAGTGGAACTTTCAGTTGGGTTGAGCTGTGGGACACAGCTTTGCCTCCCAAATGGGCAGAGCTGCAAAAGATCGGAGACTATTTTTCTGTGGATAAGATTCAGGCGAGGGATGACCACTGTTTTTATGGGGGACTGTAAATGTAGTTTTGCCTAGAGTCAGATCTGACCTGGACAAGTATTGTCTCTCTGAGGTGATACGGCTCTCATCATGGGGTGTGGAGGAGTTTGGAGAAGAGAGCTATTGAGAAAGACATGCCGTGGAAGGAAGCAAGCACTCCCCTCTCGCTCTTGCACTCTGGTTGCTCTGAGAGCAAAGTGCTGGCAGGCTTAAAAATTAATTGAATAGTTGCTAAAAGCCCTGAGCTTCTGGCAGCAGAAGTTCCCAGGGCAGAAGTTTCCTTAGCTGCTAACCAAGGAAGGCTGGGTCTTTCCCGCCCTGACCTTGGAGCCTGGCGCTGCTGCTCAGCATTTAGCCTGGGAGGCAGGAAGTGTCCACATGAATTTCACTGTCTGAAGTCGTTCACGTGGTGTGGCCACTGGAACCCTAAAAGCACCCCCAAGCCCAATGTCCCTGTGATTTTCTGTCCCAGTCTGGGTAGGTAGGATGGATCAAGTGTTCACCGTGGCCAAGCTGCCTGATGCTCTGTGAGTAGAAGCCCTGTGTCTCCATGTTCTTCAGCAACCCCAGCAAGAGTGGACTTCCTGGGACATTAGTAGTTGACCAGCCACCAAGAGAAGGATGTCTTCCTTTCATTCCTCAGTCTTCCCCTCCATTTTTGTGCAAAAATGATTTTCTGCCATGAAAGGCTTAACGTGAAAACTTCAGTAATTAAGTAAAGCCAATTTGAGGAAGACATACCGTCTCACCAACACAATTCTTCTTGCACATTCTCCTTTAGCTTGGCCATTTGTGGACGCAGTTCTGAAGTTGTACAACCTGTAGTCCACAGTTTGTAGTCTGGGTTTTCACTCGGCAGCGTTGCTGGCATTGCTGTGCTTTTATAATCATTTCTTAGGGTTTCATGACGTATATTCCATTGAGTTACTGCCATCATTTATTTAATCATTCCCTACTAATGCACATTTGGAATACTTTCTATTTTTGGCTGTGATGGTGACTGCTGTATGAATGTTTGTGTTTATGGTCAATTTCTTCCGTTAAATTCTTCCTTTGGCTTACTGGTTGGAAGTACGAACATTTTTATTCTTCTTAACACATTACCTTCCAAAGGGATCAAACCAGATGTACAATGTTGCCAACTATGTATGATGGTACCATTTCCTTCTCAACTTTTCTCACACTGGCCATTGTCATCAAGATAAATGTATGTTATTAACGTTTTAGCAGAAACATAGTACTCTACCTCTACTTCCGTTGTGTTTGTTGAATTCTTAGTACCTCCCCCCGTCTGACCCTTTAGGCCAGAAAGACCTACCAATTCCTACTGTCTGCTGGTCTTGAGTAGGACATCCTCACAAACTCCAACTTCATCCTGAATCGGAATGTATTTTCATTTTTTTTTTTTTTTTTTTTTTTTTTGAGACAGGGTCTTGCTGTGTCACCCAGGCTGGAGTGCAGTGGCACGATCACAGCTCACTGCAGCCTTGACCTCATGGACTCAAGCAATTTTCTTGCCTCAGCTCTGCCCACCTCCCCCAACCCCCTGACCCTCCCCAACCCAGCCCCGCTCCAGTAGTGGGATTACAGGCAGTCACCACCATGCCCAGCTAATTTTTTTAAGAGACCAGGTTTCACCATGTTGCCCACACTGGTCTCAAACTCCTGGCCACAAGCAATCTGCCTGCCTCGGCCTCCAGAAGTGTTGAGATTACACGTGTGAGTCACTGCGTCCAGCCTGTTTTCATTGATTCTTAAACCCAACTAGAATCTCCCTTCCTTCCCCTGGACCCTGCCAAATTTGATCTTCCTCCAGCTTCCTTTAATGTTTCACATTTTAAATCAAGTCAACTTGTCCAGTTGTTTCAATTAAGGAATTATTGTTCCACGCTCTCTAGACAGCATCGCTTTCTCTCCCAATGGCAGGTGCTGATTTAGACAATGACTACCACCGGTGCAGAAACTTTCCCCATACATTTGATTATAATGTATTTTCTCTTGTGGGAGTTGTCTATGTTCTTTACCATTTCATTCATTCATTTCGGCAGATGTGACTGAATGCCTAAGATATTCTGAATGGTAGCAATATGACAGTGAAGATACAGCTCTGTCTTGTCCAGCTCTCATTGTACAGGAAGACACACACTATTAACAAGCGAGTAAGTGAATGTACAAGCCGCGCCGCGATGGGTGCTAAGGAGATAAACACTAACGTGGGTAAAGGGACAGAGAATGCTGGGGAAGCGTGGGAAACAATGGGCTGCAGGTGGCTTGCAGCTCTTGAACACGGTATGCCTCTCTCTCTAGCTTCATGTTCAATGACCTTGGTAGCTTGAAACTGGCCACAGTGGGAGTATTTAGATCACACACAAAAATGCTAAAATTCAGGGACAGTTGGTTTTTAAACATTTGCCAGCATACAGGTGGATATGGGATTGCTATTTCGTGTGGGTCAGTCAGGGAAAATCTGAGGAAGAAGGTGACACTGGGGAGAGACCTAGAGGAAGTGAGGGAGGGAACCATCTGGAAGTCTGGGCGAGGGAAATGCCGGGGTAGGGTCCTGAGGAAGAATGCGGCTGACATGTTTTAGAACCAGCATGGAGGCCACTGAAGCAGATCTGGAGAGAGTAGAATGCAGGAAAAAATGGGTAAGAGGTGAGATGAGAAGCAAGGAGGGAGGGGACTGGTAGATGATATGATCAGATTAGCCTTGTAGGTCATTGTAAGTATTCTGGCTTT
This sequence comes from Cacajao melanocephalus, assembly GCA_963573385.1. Classification (NCBI taxonomy): domain Eukaryota; kingdom Metazoa; phylum Chordata; class Mammalia; order Primates; family Pitheciidae; genus Cacajao; species Cacajao melanocephalus. Next base: position 138,036 of record CAUYLG010063503.1, read on the forward strand.
TCCTCCTGATTTGAGAGGGAAGCCATTGAAGAACTCTGAGTTGAGAAGTAAAAGGTTCTGATTTATGTTTTAAAGGCTACTGCGCTGAGAATAGAACTGTAGGAAGGCAGAATTCCAATCACTAGAAAGCTATTAAAATAATCCAGAAAAGAGTCAATGGTGGATTGGTGGTGGATGTGGTGAGAAAGGCATTCTGAATAGATAGTCAAGGAAGAACCCACAGTGTTTACTGATGTATCAGACAGGCTGTGTGTCAGAAAGAAGGCAGGGATGGTGCCTTTTTGTGAAGGCTTTTCCACATGTACATATACATCTACATTTAGAGATGGGCTCTTGCTCTGTCCCCCAGGCTGGAGTGCAGTGGCACAATCAGAGCTCACTGTGGTGTCAACCTCACAGGCATAAGCCACCATGGCCAGCCCTTATATTAACTTTGAAGAAAGTGTTTTTAGTTGAGGAAGATTTGTGGCATGGTGGCAGTGTACCACCCAGCTGTTTGGCTGATATTTCATTCTTCTATACAAATCTTATTGTGAGCAAAGACTCTCTTTTAACCCTGTTTGACTGAGCAGTTTGGTTTGAAGAAGCTGACCAAATGTAGCCATGGGGAAAGTGCTAGCTGTCTGCAAAACCCCACTCTCCCCATTTCCCATGCATACTAGAGAGTGCAGCAGGCATGAGGCAGCAAGATGCATCTCTGGGACCAAGCATGGGCCAAGGGGAGGTGAGTGAAGTGTCCTTTCCAGGTGATTGTCACATGAAAGGAAAGCCATTTTTTCTGGAATTCCTCTTTCCTTACCTCATAAGCTCAAACACAGGTGCTAGATGTGCCTATACTTGGCTTTGACCACCTAGCCGAGGACTGTGGAGCAGTAAGGTGGAGGGAACTGAGGTTCGGGGATGACCACGTACAGCAAAGCTGCTCACCCACTCAGGACTGTTACATCAGAGAGAAAAGACAAGCATTTTAAAGCTCAGGCTTCTTGGGAGTCTTTTTATTACAGTAGTTTAACCTTTCCCCTAACTAATACACAAGCCAATTCCAAAACCAACCAACCAGCAGAAAATCAGAATGTTGAAAGTGACATATTCCAACTGATGACAAAAGCCTGCAGGATCAGAACCTTTTGGTGAGTATGAAATGGCAGGAAACCAAGGGAAAAGAGGCATCCAGTAGTGGAAACACCCACAGAAGGCCATGATTTTAGGTGGGAACAGTGAGTAGAAAGACACTGGGTGAAGGAGAGAAAGAATACTGGAGTTGTAAGGCAGGAAGATTTTCCCAGCATGAGATCAGTAAGTACGGGAAACTAGGGGCTGAGGACGAAGTGTGGACCTATAGGCAAAGCTGATCCACTGCAGAGAAGGTGAAACGTAAAAAGGGAAGACACTCTCGCAGTCGCTGAGGAGGTGGGCAGGAGTGACCCAGGAGATCTTCCAAAAAATGTGTCTTTTATTGGCCATGCACTAACTTTGATCTATGCCAAGGGAGGGGGAAAAAGACACCTAACAACATTCCCCATTAAAGTTAATGGGGAATCCCCTAGAAAGTCTATGGGCAGAATATGGCATGATGAATCTGTAGGATTATTTCATGAAGCTTCCATAAGATAAATAAGGCTCTTAAGAGATGTGTTTATTGGGGAACAATTTATATCGGTGTATATACCATTGGCTGGAGTGTAATTGCTGAGGATAAGGTGGGAAACAATTACCAACTTTGACTCCAGCTGGCGCTACACCCGTGGGAATGCAGTAAATAACTGCTGAATCACAATGAATATAAATTGGCTTACTGGGTGAACACTTCCAGAGAGCCAACGCATACCTCCTTATTCTCATTAAGAAGCTGGTATTGTCTGGCACTTGGGGGAAGCAGCAAGATTTCCCTTGAAGACTACTTTGAAGGCTAGGAGAATGACTCTGGCAGGAGGAAGGGAGCCATGCCCAATTCTTAGGGCCCTGCTGAGGCCCCTGTGTGAGCCCAAGTTTTAGCTGGAGGGAGCGGGCTTCCACCTTCCCCATAGCCCTCTGAGCAAGCTGCAGTGGGAAGAACTCTGCCTGTTTCCCTTCTCTCTGCATCTCCCACTCTTTGTCACTCTGCAGGGACATTCCTATAGTTCTGCTCCTTACCTCCCAAACTTATTCCTTGTCTCTCATGGTTTGGCCTTTACCCAACTACACCACAAAGGCTGGTCCTGCCACTGCTGCGTGGGACGGTGGTGAACAGGCACATGGGCCATGAAGTGGACCCGCTTGAGTTCAAATCCTGGTCATTTCCCATATCAGCTTTGTGATGGTGGGCCTTGTGTCATTTGTGAAATGACGATAGTATTTGTTTATTTCTATTCTCCCTAGAGAAATAGTCTGTGACCTCCATGAGGGCAGAAACAGGTCTACTTTTTTCCTTATATTCTTAAATGCTAGAATAACGATAGGCATATTCTATATGAGATAGGTGAAAAGTACTCATCCATATTTTTTTAAAAATAATGATTGTGTGGAGAGATAGACTGGGATCCAGCTGAGATTAGGTCCCCCAAAGGTGAGGCAATGGGCTGTCTCACCCTAATTGAGTATGTGTTTGGGGGGGGGCTATCTTTTTGGGCTACAGTTTCTGGAAGAATTGAAGAAGACTATTAGGTAAATGTGCAGGAAATGGGGTGGAGACGGGGTGGGCTTGGGTGTCAGCATCCACCTGGTTACGGTTCTCTACAACAATCTGACTTGAATAGGAAAGAGCAGTAGTGAGGACCATCTTGGGTAAGCATGAAGTTGTTACCATTTACACTTATGTGAAGCCAATAAATAACAGTGATTTGTAGAAGGACCACCATATTCTCCTCTGTAACTATGCCTCTTTGGAATATGACTTTGCAGTTGCTCCCAGCAGGAGGTGAAGTCTGTTTCCCTACTCCTTGAATCCAAGTTGGCCTTATGACTTGCTTTAGCCAATAGGAAGTGGCAGACATGTCAACGTTAATCCTGAGTCTAAGTCTCAAGGAGCCTTTGTGAACTTCGTTTTCCTTCAAAACCTGTCCAGTCATGTGAACAAACCCAGGCTGGCCTGCTAGATGATGGGAGACCAAGTGAACCAGAGCCAAGTCAGCCCAGCTGTCCAGGGCAGGCCTCAGAAATGTGAAGAGCACAGTGAGTGTCAGCAAAGTCAACCAGCAGCTGACCTGCAGACACACGAGGGAGCCCAGGCCTAGCCAAGAGCAGATGGACCACCCGGCTGAGCCCTGCCCGGATCGTCAATACACAGAGTCATGAGCTAAGTAAATGTGGTAAATGAACGCTCCGTTTTGGGGTTGTTACACAGCAATAGAAAAGTAATACAGGATTCCACAAAGTTGGGTGCAATCCAAGACTCAGAGAAAGTGATGACTTTTGGCTGGGCGCAGTGGCTCACACTGGTCATTCCAGCACTTTGGGAGGCCGAGGTGGGTGAGGATCACCTGAGGTCAGGAGTTTAAGACCAGTCTGGCCAACATGGTGAAACCCCATCTCTACTAAAAATATAAAATTAACCGTGTGTGATGGTGCATGCCTGTAATCCCAGCTATGCGGGAGGCTGAGGTAGGAAGATCGCTTGAACCCACGAGGCAGAGGTTGCAGTGAGCCAAGATCACGCCAATGTACTCCGGCCTGGGCAACAAGAGTGAAACTCCATTTAAAAAAAATGAAGAAATAAAAAATAAAGTGATCACTTTCTCCTCATGCAATTCTCACTGCCATTCCTCTTTACACTTAATTTTATCAGGGGTCATTGAGGCAATTTCTGGCTGATTTCTGGGTCAGTGATACAGCAGATCCACTGGATGGTCAGTCCACATCCTGTCTCCAAAGCCCCTCGTGTCTTTGGACATTATCCTCAAGTAGTGCCAGCTGTAATGGTTAGACGTTAGTAGCGCCAGCTGCAATGCCCACGGAGGAACTACCTCAGCTCTGTCTGCTGCTCCTTGAAGGTGTGCAGTGGTGGGTTAAGCACCAGAAGTTAAAGACTGTGGCACTGACAAGTCTAGACTTGAAACCTGACGCTGAGTGGCTGTGAGACTTAACTTCCCTGAGTCTCAGTTTCCTCATCAGTAAAATGGGGACAGCAATGCTTGTCTCATAGGGTTATTGCTAGGATTAAATGAGTTGGTACACGGAAGGGACCTAGCCCATCATAGGATTATTATGAGAGTGGTGGAAACCACGGAGGTTTGGGGCCTGGCATAACTGAGAGGCTTAGAGAAGGCATCTCCTCCCACATACATGAGAAAACAGTCCCAGTGAACCCCTGTCAGCTACAGGCCCAAGTCAGGATTATCTGAGAGCCATCGGAGGAGCACCAGGGCAACGGGCTGCGCCTTTGCTTCAGAAATCACGAGCTTGGCAGCGGGTCCGGCCTTTAGGGCTGATGTCCCGGTCAAGACAGGGCTGTCCTCTTGGCAAACGTTCTCTGCTCTTTGCGTTAGCGATGTAGTGTTTAGCGAATGTCTTCCTGTTTTGGAGCCCAGCAGTGATTGCCTTGGTGGCCTGGGCACGTGTTTTCTTCACAGAAGAGCATGCGAGTAGAGAATGGTTTGCTCCTTTGCAACCAGTGTGCACCCCACTCTTCAACATTGCTCCAATTCCTGTGGGTCAACAGGCTGAGCCCAGGGGTGTGGATTTATGCCCCTCAGAAGTCTGATTGAGGGTTAGGAAAAATCATTTGGGATGTGATGACAATCACAGGCACAGACCCTAGAGTTGTGGCTGCTGTTTCTTTTCATAGACTATTCCCAGGGGGCCTTCATCCTAAGTAGTTGCCAATATCTGCTAAAAAGGTTCGTATTTCTCCATGGCTGTGGAAAGCTTTAAAGGGGAAAACACTTAAGCTTTGGGTCATCTACTCTTTTTGTCACTCTAAATTTCATTTTATATTCTTCTGGAATGTTTGTGTACATACATATATATACATACATACATGGACTGACATACATACACACATATATGAATTTTCTCCCTCCATATATGTGTCTATATACACACACATAATGGGATTATGCTGTAGCTTTTCTTTTTTACTTAATATAACATAAACGTCATTTCTGATCAGTAAATGTCTATTAGAAGGCCACAATCTGGAGGCCAAAAGGCAAATTTGGTGCATATGAAAATTGTTTGGCATTGTTTTACAGACTTAAATTTAAACTCTTTAAGAAGGGGGGTAGATTTTTCAATTCCTGACTGGGCCTGAAAGCCTTGAAAGTTGTCATCCTGAGTTTCATACCATTGTTTACAATTATTATTATCCCACCATATTAATATTTCTCAGTAGAGAAATTTTGGCCATTTTGAGCCAGGTAATTCCCTGTAGTTTGGGATTGTTTTGTGCACTGCAGGACATTTAGCATCTCTGATGCCTGCTAACTCAATGCCAGCAGTGTCCTCAGGTCTATGTGATAACCAAACTGACCCCATGCGTGTCCACACTGGGCCATCTGTTCTTGTCTCCGGCTCACGATTATCATAGACTCTCCTCCATAGATATCTGTACATATGATGACCTTATGTCCTAGGTTACCTAGGACAGTCCTGTGGTTCAGGTGTATTTATTAACAGCACCCCTGTCACTCTCAGAAGTATCCCTATTTGTATGATAAACCAGTGGGTCGCCCTGACTGTAAGGTCCTACTTCAGAAATGGTTAGATTTGTCACATTCTGCCAAAAATAGACTAAATGTGCCATTGGTGCTAAGCATGTCTTCCCAGAGTTAATCTATATGTCATGCGGTGAATGCCTTCCACTGAAGATGCTATGGACAGAACTTCCTTCCAACTCCTGAGCTGAACATCAGTGTAGTCATTGACACAGGCACATTTTTTAAAAGGTGGGCAAGCATTGACTTAAGGCCAGAGCTAGGCTGAAGAAAGAGGATGTCTGGTGAACCCTTGGATTCAAGATGACCTGCAGCACTATCATGTATGGTCTAGAGAGGCCTGCTTAGGCTCCATGCTTTACAGATTAAGAAACTGAGGCCCAGAGAAAGGAAGGAAGTAGAATCTCAGGGTATGAAAGGCTTAAGAGTCTTCTTGCCCTTCCCAGCTCAGAAGCTTGCATTTCCACTGAGCATATTCACAAGTGGAGGGTCAGCCTCTGTCAGAACTCTGAGCCACGGGTCATAGATACCACACAAGCCAGAGGCAGAGGCAGAACCAGCAATCCCCAGTTTTGGACCAAAGGTCTTCACTTTGTTCTATTCTGTGTCTCCTTAGATTTCCCCCTAAGATACTTAAACGTCCACTCTTCCATATACATCTAAAAGATGAAACCGATTTGGAAGCACCAGATGTCTCTAGGAGAGGGTTCCTAGAGAATATAGGGGCTGCACACTCAGCAGTCATGGGCTGGTTTGAGAAGTGGATTCCATTGATAACTTTCTAGTTATCACCCTAATACTTCATTCAATCTAAGCTTGGAAGAGCTTTGATCAGGAATCCCTGGGTGGCAGCTGGTTATCTGGGATGTGGAAGAGGATTCACCTTGAACTTTGTAACTTCAGAAGAGTCAGGCTCTGAAGAGTCAGGCTTCAGAAGAGGAGGCTTGGCTTGACCTGGCTGCAGACCCCGCTTCTGCCTGATGCGGTTTCCAGATGGACCTTTAAGTGTTCCGAGCAGGCCCCATGCAGGAAATGTGTCCTGCATTGAATGCCAAGTTTTGCTATTATTCATTCTTACTTCTGGCTTTTTGCAGGACTGGTGCTCCTTTAAAGAGACCTGTTAGCCATTCCTTGTGAGCAACTCTGTTTATTGACACGTGATTTGCTCTGCGTTGGCCACAATGAATCACTGGCATTACAGCAATCTGAAAGACCAAGGAGTTCTACAAGTGGTGCCTTTTCTTCCATCAAGTTTCTCAAACATCCTTTCTGAACCTGCTTATCTAATCTCACCTTGGATTCAAGTTCTCCACTAGGAGTAGCGTATCGGTCCTGGGTTTTAAAAATTAAAAGTACTCTGAACAGACATGGAGGGAAACACTTTGCAAATCCATGCAAGTTGATATGCAATATTAATCTAAATAATACTATTCTTGTTGGGCACTATGTGCTAGATCTGTGTTAAGCACTTCCCTGGACTGCCTCATTAAATCCTCGTAACTCCATTGCGACGTCTATATTATTAATTCCCTATTTTCCAGAGTGCTAACTCGAGGCTCAGAGAAGTGGAATAGCTTGCTCAAGAGTACACAGCCACTAAATGGCAGAGCTAAGATTCAAATTTAGGTCAGTCTGAGGCAGGGTCTGATCTTAACTACAGCATTATACCAGCTCAGAGGCCTCAGAGGGGAGAGTACGCCACTTACCAACTCTCTCTGCAGCGTATAAGCTCCCAGTGCCTCTGCTTACCAGCGATACAGTGTAGGGTCACGGAGAGAGCCCTGGCCCTAAAGTCAGAAGATCTGGATTTGAGTGGCAACACCTGCCCTGCCTTTATTAAGTTTATTGTGAAGATTGAATGCTACAATGTACATGACTAAGGTCTTTATATATAATTGTCGGCTGTGATGGCCTGTATAAAAGATGACTCTTATGTGTATATTTCTACCTGTGTGTATATGTATATATATAAAACCCAATTACATCCATTACATTCTTGGGACTAGGATTTCAAACCAGAAGGGAACTGAGAAATCATCTGTACATTACAAGTGACGAGAATGAGGCTTGGTAAGAGATTTCTTTGTCCTTTCTCCAGGACTAGCAGAATGACGTTAAGATTTATAGACTGATGACTCAGGAGTAGGCAGGGACCAAAAGAGCCATAACATTTACATCTGCTATTGAAACGCCTGGGTCATTCAGTGGGATGAACCCAGTCCAGATTGGGGGAAGGGCGGACTGAAGCCAGAGAGACGATGAAGATTGCTTCAGGGTGCAGGAAGAGAAGGTTCCAGGTGGGTGGACAGTGCTGTCTGTGATGGAGGGTGTTCTGGAAGCTTCACCATGTGAGCCACCTGATGCCGTTTCTCCCTCCCATTCTTTAGGCCCCCTGCGCGATGTGCAGTGCTCACGGCTCCCTGCGTGGGGGAAATCCAGGTGTTCAAGGAGACTGAGAGTACGTATTTGATGACCCAAGACTAGGAAGGGGTCCGGCAGGAAGGCCGCATTGACTTACCAACTTGCGTGAAAAAGATCAAGGTAGAGATTTGATTCCATGAAGTGTAAAGGGCCAGTAGGTCTTTCTAGAAGTGTCTTGAGCAAAATTCCATAGTAATTCCACCCATGCCGCCTTCAGACTCCACATCCAGCAATTCTTTCCTTGGAGGTCCAGCTGACCCCACACTCATCTTTCCCAGTCTTCCTGCAAATGCCTGGTTCTGATCCAAACCAGATGAGAGGGTCCAGACAAATAATCTAGGTCCACAGCTGACAAAACCCACAGCACACGTCCTGCATCCAGATGGGGACCGGAGGTCAACTGTGTCATCTGTCTTTATGAAAGAGAGTATGCTATTACACTGATTACAGTGTTCTGGGCTTTACTAGGACTAAAAATGGATATATGTGGCTTCTGAGACAGGCACTAACATTCCTTTGGCTTCCTTTACTATGTGCTTTTTTAGAGAAATCTTTGCCTTGATTAAAAAAAAAAAATCAGGCTGCCAAAAGCTGTGCTGCCTCAGGCGTTTTCTGAAGGGCAGTTTGCATCTGACCAGTGCTGCTGTCGTCCTGACATGCCCCTGGTGCTGTTCCTCACCATCATGTTCGTGTGTGATTGCAAAAGGAACAGAGCAGGCAGCCCCACTCTGTGTTCCTTTATTCCAGCTTTTCCATTTTTGGGCTCTTCTTATCTCCTAATGAAGAACTGCGCACCACAGCCCAGCCTGGGTGAGCCCAAGAGACCTTTTCCCTGGAGAAGATATTGGAGAGAGGTTGGGGCTGACTCTGCCACAGGATGAGAGAAGGAATTAGCATTTATTGACTTCCCGATGTGTGCTCCCCTGTGCCAGATGGTTTTGCTGATCACTGCAGAAACTCTGGAAGGCAAATGAATTGGAGGCTCTGGATAAAGAAGCAAATGATGGAGCTGGAGTCCGGGCCCAAGTCTGTTCATTTCAAGCCCATGTCCTTCCTGTGTTACACTGGGATACACTCTATCTACAGCGGGAAGTATAAACTTCTTTGTGCCCTTCTAGTCTATGTAATATCTCTTGGGAGCTACAGTGGAGGTGAAATGAAAAGGTAGAAAACACTCTTATTATTTCTGTTCTCAGGCAGGCATCATAAATGTATGTGCACAAAATCAAATGCCTTTAACGGTCCGCTGGGATATGTAAACGTGAGTGCCATGATGAACAGGAAGTTGGGGAGAGGGGTGTTATGATGGAACCAGGCCCCACAGACATGCTCCACTGGAAGGCATCAACACTCATGCTTTAAAAATCATTGTTGGCCAAACCAGTGGTGCCTGTGAATCAACCCAACGCAAGGGCTGTCATGTGGGGACTCTACCTCATGTGTCCTTCCAGGTGCTGGTGACAGCATATCTTGCCAGGTGCTAGTGTATCCTGCCTAGAGTCTCCTAGGTGTTGATGTTTGACTTGATTTCTGCATTTCCTAAAAAGGAGAATAAACATATTACCTATACAAATTACAAGAATACACATATACCCAAATGTACATTCATCCTGAACAGCAGGGACGTAAGTGGTGCTACATTATTCTTTGCACTTTCCTTACTTTCCTGTCAAATTACTTTTCTGTATTAAAAGAAAATGCAGCACGTGAAGAGGGCTGAAAGCAACTTCCGTGTCTCAGTCCACCTCACCCACATTACAGATGAGGAAACTGAGTCTGGAGAGAAAAGGAGCTTTCCTAGTTTCACAGAGCTAATTAGGAGGAGAGCTGGCCTTGGAGGCCCCGACCCCCAGGCCAGCAATCCTTTCACTGCATATCCATCCAGGCACAAGTGTGTGGGCCAGAGAGGGGTCAAAGTACGATGTATAGAAATATTTGCAGCAGCAGTTACACTGCCTCAGGGTCAGCTTCAGGCAATGTGACAGTGTTCTGCCATCAGAAGAGGACCTGTCAGAATTTACCTGCAAGACCTCCTGGCTGAGTGTCTTTGCATGAAGACATGAAGATGTGAGCCTGGGATTCTAACCCAAGCTACAGTCAACCTGGGCTATATACCTGTCGTGAGAGTCTAGGGGGGAGATGTCCCAAGAAGGATGCCCTTGGCATGAGCATGGAGTAGTGATGTCCTCTCTGAATGGAGCAAGAAGCTCCAAGCAATTAAGTGAAGGCAGAATTTACTTTAAAACAAATTTAAAAATCCATAACCTTGGGGCTGAAATTTGTTCTAGGTCTAGATGAAAGTTGCTTTGCATTCCTTAAGAAAAGATGCAGAATATTAGAGGTGGAAGGAACTCTGAAGAAGACTCAGTCAAATTCTTCATTATCAGTGGGTCTTCGGAATCTTTGTACTGAAACAAAATAGATTTTCTTGCCTCTGTGCTTCCCTAATGCCACGTATTTAATGCTGGCTTTATCATTACTTATGACACTGCATCATGTACCATGCCGCCTGTGAATAATGGCTTCCAGTGACTTCCAGTGACTCTCTCAAAGGTTGCTACTGTGCGTCACTGATGATGGCTGTTCTATCAGTCAGGGCCGACCAGAGACACAGAACCTGTAGGGTAGGTATATATACTACAAGATTTGTTGCAAAGAATTGGCTTACATCGCTATGGAGACTGGCTATGGCTAGGCAAGTCTTAAATTCACAGAGGAGGCTGCCAGGAAGGGCAGGCTGGAACTTCTGGACACGAGCTAAAGCTGCTGTCCACAGACAGAAGTTCCTCTTCTTCAGTAAAGCTTCAGCTCTGCTCTTTGGCCTTTTAAGTGACTGGATGAGACTCATCAGACTACCAAGGCTAATCTCCTTTACGTAAGTCAACCGCCTGTAGACGCTAAGTACGTCTCCGATGCCTAGATTAGTGTTTGCTTGAATAACTGAGGTCTGTGGTCTAGTTGAGTCGGTACATAAAACCAACCATCACAACTACAAATGCAGGTCTTATCCAGAGTGCGCCGGAAACTACGAACGAGACTGCATGTTCTGGTCATGTCAAATTTACTGTTTAGAATTTTGTAGCACAACATGCAACATGTCTTCCAACCCTGTCTTCTCCTGAACTCCCTAGGCTGTAGTCACCACATTCCTAAACTTTGTGACTGCTTTGAACGTTGACTGCACCCTTTCCTTTCACACCAGTAGGTAGGCTAAGGCCCAAGTATGGTGGCTTAAGACTGACCTCAGAAAACATGATATCAGCATATCAACTGACGGGAAGGGAGGACATTGATCCAAAAGGCCATTGGCTTTGTGGAACAGGAATCTTGAAAGCCCTTAGAGAAGATAGGTTCAGCCAGTTCTGCAGGACTGCCTGAAAGGCAGCAGAGCCTGAAGGGGAGGTATGGTGAGTGCTCCGGGTGTCCAAACTAGGGGTTACACAGAGTAAAATATTCCTGCTGCCTTCAGATGCTGCAGATGGGAGGCAGCATCATGGTGAGAGCCCAACTGGGTAAGAACCAACCCAGGGGCATGGGTATGTGGATGAGGATGAGGCAACCCATGCACAGGTCCAAGTCAAGAGTGGTGTTGAACTGTTGGTAGCCCAGAGGATTGACATTGTCCTGTGTCTGATGTGAGTATCATGTCAGGTCAGCAATATCAGCACCATCTGGCAGCCCAATCTTGTGAGATAGCTTTTCAAAAAAAGTACTGTTTTATTTATCATTTTAATTTTTTAGAGACAAGGTCTGGCTCTGTCACCCAGGCTGGAGTGCAGCAGCACAAATCATAGCTCAATGAAACCTTGAAATCCTGGGTTCTAGTGATCCTCCCACCTCAGCTTCCCGAGTAGCTGGAACTACAGGTGCACACCATCACAGCCAGCTAATTTTTGTATTTATTTTGTAGAGCTGGTGTCCCTCTATGTTGCCCAGGCTGGTCTTGAACTCTTGGCCTCAAGCAATCCTCCCATCTCGGGCTCCCAAAATTCTGGGATTATGGGCAGGAGCCACCATGCCTGACCAAGATTTCTTGAAAGAAATACCACAGCAGCCAGTGGAACAGTGTGTGCATCAGGTGGACCTATGACCACTCCATAAACGCAAGTCCTGGAGCCCACTCCATAAACAGCAGGGCAACCCTGTCCGTGGAATAGAGGGCGAGAGCAGTCCAGAAGGGAGAAATGGGGACTGGGGCTCACATGGTTCTGGTTCATGGTCAGGATATCCCACTCAAATAGCAATGCTGGCCTGGGCTGGCTCCAAACACTGAAGTGTGCTTAGGAATGCCTTGAGGAAAGCATTCCAAAACAGAGGTTGGGGGGTGGGAACATCTGGGGGGCTGGGAGTGGAGGGGTGGTAGGGCGGTGCTAAGGCACAGGGATTGGAGCAAGGACCCCACTTACTTGTCCAGATCTGTGCGTGGTGCTGGGGGAATGAAATTATTGAGGATCACATGGCTGGGTGCTGGCGAACCTGTGTTGTCAGTGAAGTATGACCAAGAAGTTTATTACTAGTAATTATTGAGGGGCTGAAGCTTACAAATGCTTTAATAAAAAAAAATAGGACAGATTTATGGTAATTCCCATGATAACCCTACTCCTACTCACTTACACTAATGTGCTTTCTTGAGAGGCAGAGGAAAGGAGGGAACTGAAACTAGCCCAGTGGGAACGTAATATGGCTCTATCTATGAGTTTGTTTTCTGGAGCTGGGGAAGGCAAGGATGGCCCATGGGGAGCACTGGCCCAGAATGCCAGCATACAGAGAGCGGTAAGTACTGAAGCATCACTAAAATGTAACAAAATGAAGAAGACGGCAGTTCCCAGAATTCCTAGAAGGCAAACCATACAGAAATGGTTCGGGGATGGAGGGGTAGGAGTGGTGACCCTGCTAAAAGACAAATGAAAAACCCAGAAGACACCAGTTGTTGGTGAGGATAGAGAGCAGCTAATACTCTTTGACGTGCTGATGGAGTGTAACTGAGAACAGTCACCCTGGGCAGCTGTCTGGCAGCATCTACTAATGATAAACATGTGCCTTCCCTATGATCAAGCAATTTGTCTCTCCCTATTTCTATCTCTGTCTAGTCTATATCTATCTCTCTGACAGAAATGTCTACATATGTTCACCAAAAGATATTTCTAGATTGCTCATAGCGGCTCTATTCATAGTAGCAGGAACTGGAAACTCTCCAAATGCCCAACACCAGTAGGATGGATAAATAGATTGTGGGATATTTACACCCTGGAATACAATCAGCAAAGAGGATGAACACTCTTCAGCTACACAGAACAATGTGCATGAATCTCCCTTGATGACAAGCAAAAGAAGTCAGACACGAAAGAGAACAACCTATATCATTTCATCCACAACAAGAACAAAAACTGGCAAAGCTAATCTCCGCTGTTTGATGTCAAGATAGTGGTTATCCTTGGGAGGAGGCAGGAAGGGAACATGAGGGAGGGTTCTGGAATGCTGGTAATGTTATCATTATTTTTAAAAATCTGGGTGCTGGTGACCATGTGTGTTCAGTTTGTGGAAATGCATTGAGTATTCATGATATGTCTAATTTTCCATCTGTAAGTTACATTTCAGCAACAAGTTAAAAGAAAAGAGGGAAGCTCCGTTCTTCCACCACTTAGTATTCATCTCCTCTATGTAAAAATTGAACTAATATTTAAAGAATATTGGTTTGAAGGTGTGACAAATTATTAGCCTGTCCTGGACCCCTGCATGTTTCCCTCTGGCTGTTGTCTCACCCACTGGCCATCCTGTGTGTTGTGGGGGAAAGGTACCGGCTGGGGAACTGCTATCTGAGATACGATTCCATCCCCGTTACAGCACAAAGAGCTGAAACGCAGCAGGGTCTTACCCTTGACGTTTTTCTTCCCATGAGCATTCCACCCTTTCACAGGAAAGGAGTTTGATTCTTCCTTAGCAGCTAGCTGATACTCCAGAACATTGCAAGGGAAATGCCTGTAATTATCATTTTGGTCACAGTTCCACAGCATAGCATGAGGTCCTGTTTCCTCCCCTCTTTTCCCTTACCTCTCCTTTGCCTCTTTCCTCCTTCTACCACTTTTCCTTCCTGCCTGACTATGCTTTCGGTCTCCCAGGGATGTCCTGGAGAATTGTGGGAACACAGATACTCAGTAGCTTCAATGGCTCATTCAAGAATCAGGCAAATCTGACTTGAAAATGTGACAGTCTTGGCTGGGCACAGTGGCTTATGCCTGTAATCCCAGCACTTTGGGAGTCCAAGGCAGGCAGATCACTAGAGGTCAGGAGTTCAAGACCAGCCTGGCCAACATGGTGAAACCCTGTCTCTACTAAAAAGACAAAAATTAGCCAGGTGTGGTCGCATGTGCCTGTAATCCCAGCTACTTGAGAGGCTGAGGCAGGAGAATCACTTGAACCTGGGAGGTGGAGGTTGCAGTGAGCCGAGATCATGTCACTGCATTCCAGCCTGGGCGACAGAGCAAGACTCCGTCTCAAAACAAAACAAAACAAAACACCTAAAATGTGACGATCTCTTACCAAGAATCTGCACAAATCATTTAGCTTTCCTTGACTTCCGTTTTCTCATGTCAGCAAAGGGAAAATAATAACATCTGTCTCAGCCATTACTAGAGGACTAACTAAAATAAAATAGCTGATGCCTGGCATACAATACGTGCTTAGTACATATCTGCCTCCCTACATTCTACCAAGTTTTGTGGAGAAGTTTCTAATACTGGTTGGGGCACAGATGAGTAACAGACTGTTGTTTTTCAGTCTAGATTATCTGAAACTGTGCAGTGATGTTTTTGGTTTTCCATGCTAGATTACCAACAGCTAAAGCCATTTATGTAGCATCAGGAAAAGTAATTCAGCAAGGCCAGACGTGATCGATTACTATTGGAGATGCAGTTTATGACAGAAGGCCAAATGGAGTCCCCATATGACCACCTGTGGATAAGGCTGCCAGTGTGGCCGGAGGGTGGAAACTAGAATAGACGACTCAACAGCATTGCTGGTTGTCAAGACAGTTTGGGAGATGAGGAGGGATATTTCTCACGGGCCATGTCCACTGACAGCATTTACCCTCTTCTTACGCAATTTAAATGGCTATCTTAATTCTGGATTTAATGAAAGTCCAGACACTAGCAGAGAGAAGAAAAACCCCAAGTTCAGACTGTGTCCTTCTGAGATTTTATTCTCTCTTTGATCCCACTATAGTTCACGCCATTGTTTCTAGATGATAAGGAAAGATGAGCTTTTTATAAAGAGAAGGATCCAGAGGCTATATCCGTTCTTTTCAATCCTCAAACTTTTCTGTTTACAGTTCGGGAGGCTCCTAGTGTCAATGGTGACTATTGTCCTAACTCAGATGCTCCAGATAGTTCCTGAAGGGCTCCATGTTGAAAAAGACCAAGAGGTTTATGGAGGAAAAGCAGAGAGGCAGTGATAGAAATATCACCAACTCCCAGCAAAAATCCAGCTCCCACCTGAGAAAAAAAGGACTGAGGGGACGAGTTACCTGAATATTTGTCTTCTGACTTCTAGAGACACTTTGCTTAAGCCTCAGTTTCATTTCTTTTTCTGTACTGAACAATCTCTGGTTTAACCTCTGCTGGTCCCTTTTGGCCACTGGGCTTCTAGAAGGCTTAGAGCTTTGACCTTCCTTGATTCCACCAAAAGCTCTACCTCTAGACCCCATGTCCCAATCAATGTCCTCAAACCTGACCCAGCCTCATCACAGCCCCTTAGGGAGTGAAGGAAGTGGTAGGGAGAGACCTGGAATTCACCCCAGATGCTAACACTGAATAGGAGTTTCCCAAGGAGATGAGAATGGAAGGCATTGCAGGCAGTGCATGGGCAAAAGTGTGGAGTCTGCAATTAGGATTACCTTTTCAGGAATTGTCAGTAACTTGGAATGACTGGGATACACAACAAGAAGGAGGGTAAACAAAGCTGGAGGGGATGGGGGGCTGACTACTTATGGATGGTCTTGAATTCTAGGTTAAGGAATTCTGGATCTAACCTCCACTCCTCAAAGTTCTCCTGCAATAATATCATTTCCTCAGCAAAATCTCTCATGTTCAAGATGTGATATTTTGAAACAGTAGCAGGAACTGCCTTTCTGCCATCTTCCATACAGACCCACACAGATAATGTAATGCAAGCAGGATTACGCTACAGCCCTGCCCACCATAGCGCATCTCCAGTCTATAGGATTATTATTCCCTTTGCCTGGAGTTCAAGGCCGTGCAGGGTCTGTCTTTGCTCATTCTCCAACTGCATACACCGTTGTTTCTAGGTGATGGAATACACTGGGAAAGAGGGATTACAGCAGACACTGAAGCTATGAAGACGAGCAAGATAAAATGTCAGTCTAGGTGGTGGGACTGATAAAACAAATGGGCTGAAAGCTTTGATGATTCCTTGTTCATGATGTCAGAAAAACAGGAGTATTCAACAGTTGCTTTAGTGGAAATTGTAAATATTGACTATCTACAAGGAAAATGGAGTCTTGACCGAGATTGAGGCTGGAGGCCCAGCCTGGACAGTACCAGCTGGGTGCGACTCACTCTCTCTGCGTCTCGTTTTCTATTTTTCCAAACGAGGAAAAGCACCCTTGCTCTGCCCAACTCACAGAATGATTTTGCAAGATTTAGATGAGAGAGTGCGTCCAAACCTTCACAAACCATGATGCATTTTAGAAATATAAAAGGTTATTGAGGGTATTAACAGGCAGGCTCTGCCTCCAAGGAATCTGACCTAAGAAATGTGGAAATTCAGTTCCACCTTTGCCTGGAGTCACAGGGCTCTGGTTGGCTCTGTTCAGATTTTTGTTGTGCAGAATCACCATGGAAATGGAGACATCACTAATGGGTGCATAATTTTGGCCCCGATGCCCAGAATGCTCTGGACGCTTCTAGGAGAGGGTCAGCAGGGGGAGTTGGCTCATAACCTGTTTTGTTTGTGTTCCCCCAGGAGCCTCTGGATGAAGGGCTGGTGGAACATCCAGAGTTCAGTATTGATCGTGTTTATGATTTAAACACTCAGAGAATAAGGAATTGACCACTTGGATGTGGATTGATGGTTTCCTGATGCTTTATGACAGGTGCGGCCCAGGGACCTCTCCACCAAGCCTGGGAGAATCATCCTCTGCTGTTAAACAGCTCAATCATTTCTCATCCCTGGCATCCTCATTGGTCCACTGGCTCCGCCCTTCCTCCTCTCTTACCTGCAAGTGCTGACCCTTCCTGGGCTGCTGCCAAACATAACCTGGATACTGTGAGCCTCGAGCTGCTGGGCTACCAGGATCAGAGTCGAGAAGGGTAAAGGATCAATGTTTATGGTACGTCTTTTAGAGTACTAGCATGGTCATTTCATTACCAACTTTGCAAAATAGGTATCACTGGTCCCATTTTATGAATAAGTTGAGGCTGATGGATAACTTGCTATGTGAGGGACCCAAGCCTGCCTAATTCTACACTTTTGCACACTCTCACTTCATTGCCTACAGAAGAGCTCAGAAGGAGAGGGAGGCAGAGGAGGACAGGAAGAAGAACTGACCCTGGGGTGGGAGTAAATGGGAGTGCTGGACGTGTGCACTGGGAGTCCACCAGGCTGTACCGCAGCTCAGCACGCAGCGGGCAGGAAGGAGGGCTGAAGAGAGGAGCAGGCAGTTTTCTCCGAAGCTGCTTTACCACAAAAGCCCTGAGCGTGAACATAAGTGAGTCTACACGTCTGTATCTGCCTCTTTGACACACATCTTTGCAGGTTGCTGTGTGGAGTTTTTCTGTGCCTTCTTTTCTAGTTTGACCTGATTTTCTTGAAGATGGCAGAGCTGGATTTGTCCCTGGAGAGAGCCTGAACATGTTCAGGAGACCTCAGAAAAAGAGCTGGGCAGCCTGGGTCTCACTAAGTCAGGAAAGGGGCCCAGAGCTCTGGGTTTCTCACTGGGCCATGTGCACCTGCCTCTTCCTGGCTGTCAGACACTTGCCCCTCCTGGGTATTCTGGCAGAGTCTGGCACCATTCTCTCACACCGAAGAGAGACCCTCATAGGTAGGGCATTGCAAGCTGCAGGCTGTGGCTCAGTTACGTTGCAATGGGGCTGTACCAGTCACGGTTTTTAGTTGCGGGCATCAGCCAGCCCTGGCCGACTGAAGCAGAAGAGAGTTTGATGGAACACTGGCTGGCTGGGGAATCAGCAGGAATGCCGACAGTGGGGCTGGAGAATAAGCAGCCTGGAGCAGCACTGAAAATCCCATGGTGGAAGGGGTCTGGAGAAACTTCTGCGTCAGCCATTGAATGTCGGGCACTACCGTTGACATCATGGTCACCTGTGCACAGACTTGAAGCTGCAGCAGAGAGAGAGAGAACTCCACCCTCCCTGTGTCTAGCCCAGGGTGACACGTGGTGGACGGGCCCCGTGGACAGCTTGTGCCTGGCCACGGAGACTGCTGGGATAGCAGTTTCTGCATTTCTGATGCCTACAGTGGGAAGCAGCCACTGAAGACAGTGAAGACTCATGCAGTGGGAGCTTCTCAAATGAAAAAGGAGTTCACGTACTGGGTGGCCAAATAAAATGATAAATATTCACTGTCGTTGCCTTAGTTGAGGATTGAGAAGCTGGGGGCAGTGTCAGGGACGTGATGCAATGTTCTCTAACAGGTATTGAGTAATTATTCTCTGAGCTAACTGCTCTAAATGCAGCATCTCATTTAGTCCTCCTGACAAGCCTCCCAGGAAATTACTAATATACCCATTTTCCAAAGGAGACAGCTGGACTGGACACAACTCTGGTGCATACCTAGTAGGCAGCCGAGCTGAGGTTCTGGCATAGGCCGTCTGTCTTCTGAGACCATGGTCACATTTTCATGATTGAGGGCCGGTGAGGAACTCGAGGTAGATTTCTTTAGGTTAAAGCACTGTAATCAGCTGTCCCTAGGGCTTGCCATTCCAATTATGCCACATGAACTCCAGTCTTTTAAAAATCTCATCTCAAGGTATTTCTAGGAGTCTCCAAGGCGGCTTGTGTGAACACATGTGTCAGACCAGGTTTTTGGAGGCCACCGTGCCGTCACCGTCCTCTGCCAAGCCCAGGCCCGCTGTGGGGACTGCTGTCCAGGCTGAGACACTCCAGTGCGAACACGGGTGGGCGGGCACTCTCCCGTAGCTGCCCTTGGCCACAGTGGAGATCTCCCCTGGCCCTCTCCCAGGCTGTGTCCCCTGTGCTACACTTTTCGCCCTGTTTGACACAACTGCCAGCCAAGCCTGAGCTCCTCCAGGGTCACTGGCCCTGCCCAAGAGAGTCCTCCAGGAGCCGATCTCTGCTGCCCAGCCACAGATGCTCTTGGCCCTCAAGGAGCCTTACTGAGCCGTGCCAGGGGACAGGAGGATCCGCTTCCCTCAGCTCCCTGCTGTGGGACAACTATAGGAAGGCTACAGATTTCAACGGGACATCAAATTTGGTTGTTGCCACAAGCTAAACCCATTTTTGCCCTCGGGCCCACAGAGATGATCACCCTAGCAATGTCAGCAGCACCCTTCAGGCCCAGGGGCAGAAAACTGCTGATTGTGACATCTTTCCTCTTCTCCTCCCCTTTAAGGACCTGCCTTTGTTTTTCATAATTGGCTGAAATCATTCTCCTCCCACTCTGATCTCACATTCGTTAGTTTATTTGGTCAACATCAAATATTCATTATGCACCAATTATCTGTAAAACGGGGACAGGAATAATGATATTTCATTGTCTTGGCTTGGGCCTTCTTGCAAGCAGCCTTGAGACAAGGCTTGGTTGCAGGCTTCCTGTTTGGGAGCTGATCCCAGGAAGCAGGAGCGGGCGCAGGAAGAATGAGCAGCGGAGGAGAAGAGTGACCTGAGGGTGTGCTGCTGGTTACTGTGCTGGCAGTGGGAGCCCGACTGCACTGGCACATCTGAGAAGCACATGAATGTCTCCTAGCACTGTCCTCCTGAGGGAAGGGAGACAAGAGCATTTATCCTCAGCTCCCTGCCTCCCTGGTGGAAAGTTGCCTAGGGAGAGGAATGGGAAGTTGGGGGTTACCTGCCCCGACCTTTAGAGGGCTGAGCTGATTTCTGCAGCTTCAGCGCCGAGTCTTTAAGGCAGACAGGAGCAAGTCATGGGCACATGCCTGAGTGACACTGTCCAAGAAAGAAGCTCCTCCTTGCAGCTGGACTGAAGTCAAGGGCAGGATGAGGGGCTGTGCTACAGCATTGCAAACATATGCTACGCTTCCTCATGAAGTAGTTACCGTTAACCGAGTTAATTTATGTAACCGAGTTAATTTATGTAAAACACCTAGAACAACACCTGCCCCCAACAAGGCTGTATGTGTGTGTTTGCTGCTGTTAACTGTGTGACTACTGCACGTGCCTGGTGCTTCTCCAGGCTCTCTCGGTGACTCTCTCGAGACGTACCTTCAGCTCACAAAACATGCCTTATTTATGTGTCGAAGCTCTGATTCTCGATACTGTCCAAGTTCTTTTGCCAGGAGATTCTCAGCCCCCAGGTTTGGGGCTGGCCAGGGGCCACGATCCCACCTGACTGTCAGCCTTACCAGCATCTCTGCTTTATCTCGGATCCGTTTCGGAGGCCTGCCCTGCCACGTTCTGCTTCCCAGGATCCTGAACAAGGATTTGAGAACCAAGGTTTGAATCCTGCATGTGAAACAGTCAAACTCAAGTTGTCCATCTTCTGAATTATGCCCTGCTGGGAAAAGAAAACAGCTACAGAGCAGAGCCACTTGCCTTTTAATAATTGATGGATAAAAGATTGCAGCATGTGCAAAAACACGCTTTCCAGATATGCCGCTCAGAAGGGTTCAGGCAGAAGAAAGTGCTCTCTCCGTTCCCCCGAGGCCAGGCCATGCCTGCCCTCAGCTAATCTGGTGACCTAACCCTTTCACGTGGGGGAGGACCAGAGCATCTGCATCCAGGCAGTGAGTGCACCTTTCCACCAGAGTCTTCCGGAGGCAAGTCCAGTCCAGTCAGTGCTTATCCATCCAAGCTGGCTGACCTGCTCCCCATGCACAAGTCCTCTCACCCCTGCCTCGTTCCCAGAACGAGTCTAGACTGTTCTGGCCTCATACCTGGCCCTGAGTTGCAATGCTGGACACGGCTGCTTGAGGACTGCCTTGGCCAGTTCGTTGCTGACGCTCCCGCCGACTCCTTGGGTTCCAGCAGTGCACAGCTTCACAAGGCAACCCCTTCCTCTTGGTTCTGTGATCACATAACTGGTCACAGGCCTTTTGTCCAGCCCAGGCACCGAGGGATTGGGACCTGCCCTGGCCCTATCTTGGCTCTCACAAATGGGAACTGGTGAGGTCTCACCCAGGTGCAACCCAGAATTTACTTTCCTTTCAAATGTTAATATATTGCTGTGAAAATATGCCTTTATCAGTCCATAATCCTGTGTCTATAACCTCAATTCTAAAGGCTCTGAAAGCCGAAAGTTGGTTGTGATCTGCATGGTAGCAAAATCTAACCGGGTTAATTTCATTTTCCAGAACTATCTGATCTGCACTAAGGGGAGGCTATCAATAGCCTTTATTGATCTCATTTGGTGTGAATATGCATACATGCTTCTTCAGAAATATTAATGTCATTGATTACAAGGTTTTCCAGATCCCACTGGGATGTTAACATACGAGGCAGTGTGTGCACCAAACTGCCTTTCTAAAATACTTTCTGAATTCTGAGACATCCCTGGCCGCAAGATTTTGGATGAGGAATTGAGGCCTGTATTAGAATCATTCCCGGGAGGGTTAGGGCCTGGGAGAAGTGATCACGAGTGGCCCTTACTACCTACAGCTTGAGGATGCAGGGAGCCAGGGGCAGCAGCAGCCTGAGTAAAGGGTATCACTGGATCCTTTAGTATAATTACAGAGTCAGGACTTAAGGAGAGTCATATTGACATCCCTTTCATTAAAAAGAAAGAAAAAATTTGCTTCCTGTAATCCATACCCATTAATTCAGCATCTCCCATAGATAGCTGAAACCCCTTCAGAAAGACTGGAGCATTTTCTCGATAATATTTCTGGGCCTTTGTTTTTCCCTTTTCTTCTTTCCCCTCTTCCCTTTGCTCTATCCCTGAACTTCCTCCACTTCTTGTGTTTTTGGCCATAAAACAGCAGCTTCTGTCATTCATGTGACAATGAGGCTCCTTAGGTAATTAAAGGGAAGTCTGCAGCCTGAACTACAAATGAAAGGTCATCTTGTTCCCCTTTTAGTCGCACCTCTGCTGGGAGTGTGGTTCTGAGGACAAGAAGAAAGGGAACCAAAGGGCATGGATGGCCAGCCGTACACCTGGCTCTTCCACGTGGAGTGGGAATGCTTGGACACACTCAGTGTTTGCCCTCCAGATTTTTCCAGTCTCCTCATAGATGACCCAGGCCTGATCCAGAATAGGAGGACAGGGTTTTAGATTTAACTTGAAATCTTCATTTGTATTCTTCCCAGAAGCAGATGCTGAGATGAGGGTTCCAGGAGATGAGAACTGTGGTTGGAAGTGGAACAGAGCCTGGGGATGACCGGAATGAGATCCTTTGGGGAAACGATGGGAAACAGCACAGAACACTCCTCAAGAAATCTTCCTGAGGTGCCAGGTGAGGGAGCTGAGGTATTTATACACCCTCTCCTGAAACTCATGGGTTGAGGGCTGCTGGGGGCAGCAATGATTATGCCCTGGCACTTGGGCCTCTGCTTCCTGGGGGCAAAGGCCTCAGGAACAGAGATACGGACACTGGGGTTTGAAGTTGATTGTTACATACTGTAAGAGTAACATCCAAGCAATTCTAGTAGGGCACTGAGAGCATCTACTACAGTTCTTTTCACTAAAATGCAAAGGAATTTTTGTATTTCTTTATTAGAAGAAGGAAAAGAATGCTAGTCTTCCATTTTAAGGGTTGTGCCCTTGAGAACGAGCAGAGCCTGGTGGGACAATATGCTTGGCAGTGGGATCATTTGGGCCTAGTGAGGGGGCAGGTTCTGGGGAAAAAGGGCAAAATATCTGGAGGAGGGAGTCATTCTGGGGGGCTGCGGTGATGATGCTGGTGCAGCTGTGCCCCTGGCCATGGGAGTGGGGGTCTGCAGCTGCAGTGCACCCTGAAAGTAGCAGGGAGGTGTTTCTTTATAGCCCTCAGAGACTTCAGCAAAAAATATCCTGAATAAGGCTAGAGTAGGCAAGGGAAAAATGGCAGGCCCAGCAGTGGACTCAGCTCGATTGTGAAGCCCTGTGACCTTTCTTGGGCTTCGTGTAGGGCTGGAAATACCACATGTGCCCTGTTGTGGGGGGGTCCTGCTGGGAGGATAAGTGGTACTCAGAGCCTTTTTAGGGCAGGAGTTGTCTAACTTTTGCTGCTAAGTATTATAGGTACTAGTGTCTCCGCTGTAACTCCTCAGCTTCCCTGTCATATGGCAGGAAATGGTCACAGGCAACATGTGAAGAATGTGTGCGGCTGTGTCCATCACAGCTTTTTTTATGGATGCTGAAACCAGAATTTTATATGATTTTCATGTGTCACAAATAAACGTTTTTTCTGATTTTGTGCATTCATGAAAAAATGTAAAACCTATTTTTATCTTGTGCGCCACGCTAAAACAGGCTGTAGGCTGTATTTGGCCCATGGGCTGTATTTGCAGACCCTTGTTCTAAAGCTTCTCTCTGACATGGGATCGAGGGTTAAGGGCAGATCTCCAATCAATTCTTGACAGCTTAGGAGAAGCACACCTCCTCCTCACTCCAATGAGATGAATGACTCATGCAGTAATGGGAAGGGCTCACAAGCAGGGAGACAGAACTTCAAGTATGCGTGGACATTTAACTGGCTCCAGAGAAGGTTTGAAGCCCAATTTGCTAAGCTTCTGCTTATTTGCTGCTCCGAAAAGTGACAGCCTGCAGGACCGGTCCACAGCCTGTTACTTTGGGGATTTTACAGGGTTGAGAGCGTAAACAGGAGACTTCGGATAGATAAAGATCAAATATTTGGGTGACACCGGTAGAGTGAAAAGGTAGACTTTTGAGCCACATCGCCTTGCATTCAGGTTCCAGCTCTGCCATTTACAGCCTGGCGATCTGGATCAAGACACTTAATTACTCTGGGTCTCGGGTTCCTCATCTGTAAAATGAGGAGGAATAATAATCCACCTCTTAGGTTTACTATGAGGATAAACTGAGACAATATGGGAAGCGACCTTGGATCAGGCTCAGCTTGGCATCTCATCTTTACTTAATGGATGGTTTTAAAATTATTTTAAATTCCAACTTCACAAATTGTGATAGAAATTAAATGAGGTAAATGTGTAAAGCGCCCAGGGACACAATCAGTACGTGTTAAGAAAATGGTGGCTACCAGAAATGCAAATCAAAACCACATTGAGATATCACCTCACGCCAGTTAGAATGGCAATCATTAAAAAATCTGGAGACAACAGATGCTGGAGAGGATGTGGAGAAATAGGAACACTTTTACACTGCTGGTGGGGGTGTAAATTAGTTCAACCATTGTGGAAGGCAGTGTGGCAATTCCTCAAGGGTCTAGAAATAGAAATTCCATTTGACCCAGCAATCCCATTATTGGGTATATACTCAAAGGATTATAAATCGTTCTATTATAAAGACACATGCACACGTATGTTCATAGCGTCACTGTTTACAATAGCAAAGACCTGGAACCAACCCAAATGCCCATTGATGATAGACTGGACAGGGAAAATGTGGCACATATACACCATGGAATACTATGCAGCCATAAGAAATGATGAGTTCATGTCCTTTGTAGGGACATGGATGAATCTGGAAACCATCATTCT
>CAUYLG010063505.1:0-21327 GCA_963573385.1 Cacajao melanocephalus
TAATATATATATATATATATATAAAGAAACATGTGGTCACAATTCAACTGCAGTTTTCAAGGGCAAAATGTAAACAGGCCCAAATGAGAGGTCTCCTGTAGTGCTGCCTGAAACGGCCCTGGCCCTGATACATGAGTCCCAAATGGGAGACACATTGATTAGGATTGGGGAGGAAAGAGTGGGCACAGCTGAGAAAGGAAACTTGAAAATATACAAGTGAAGGCACATCACATGCTACTTCCATGTCTGTCTGGCCCTTTTCAGTAGATGATTGCTTATTTCAGGCCACGCTTGTTTGTACGATGGTGACCTAGTTTATCCAGATTGACTTTGTCCTTTATGGAAATAACTAAAAATTTGTCAGTATCAAGTGTAAAGCAGTCAAAAGAGGCACCCGGTGTCTACAGATGTTGAGTAGAGCCAAGCAACTGAGTCGTAACCTTAGACACTTTATAACGTTCTCCCAGATAAAGCAGATTTTAAGCACCATCACCGAGATTGCACCTCATTTTAACTCTATTGTCTTTTGACAACGTGAACATATTAACTATTGTTCAGAACGATTTTGACACATCACTACACAATTCAGCCAGCACTTAGATTGAATTCTATTTAATCCAAGAATTCCTGGCCATAATGCAGAGAGTTTGGGCACCTTCTCTTTTACCCTTACCGGAAGTATTTTATTGAATGCTTATGGTTTCTGTGAAACCTGTAGTCATAACTGAACAAAAAGCAGCCAAGACAAGCAAGAACAGCTTCTCAATGGGTGTTCTTTCTCCGGGTGCCTTGCATCCATTTGGGTGGGAGTTCCACAACAGGGTAGTACGTTTTTTCTCTTTGGGCCTGTACCAGAGGCCTGATCTTATCTGGTTTGCTCAGTGCTAGCATGGTAAGGTTGGGAATTATAATTGAGAACCTACTGATAATCAGGTTATTGTTTGATCTAAGCTGAGGTGGTAACAGAAAGGTCAAAGTTGTTGGAAGAGGTGCAGGTATCATTTGGTCTAGCCTTCAATTCCTTCCAGTCTGTCTTCCATATCTCTATTTCTAGGAAATGCACTTTCCCTTGAGGAAGCCCATTCTAATTTTGGCCAGTTCTAATTGTGATAAAGTTGTTCCTTAAAATAAGTGAAGCAGGAAATTTCCCCTGACCCCTTGGGGTGCCTCTCTTACTCAAACTGCAGCCGTTAACCCCTCATGGGAGGGGGAGCACTCAGGTGAGCGGGTGCAGGAGCCAGAACAAGGGTTTGTGAGCGCTGGCAGGAGCAAAACTCTGTGCAGCCTCCCAGCAGCTTCTGGAGCTCCAGAGGGTGTGTATTACAGGGCTCTTTTAGCTTTGCCATCCATGAATAACTTAAATGTTAAACAGCTCAAGTGTGTGCATCCGTGGCTCCTGAGCTCTTATTTGGTGTCCAGGAAGAATCAGGTCACATTAATGAATTGGAGAGTGATGAATACAGAGGATTTTATTGCCAGTGAAATTGGCTTTTAGCAGGAAGGGGAGCTGGAAAGGGGATGGAGCAGGCAGGTGGTCTTCCCCTAGAGTCTGGTCATCTCCAGCCAGGCGCTTCTCCAAAGTCCCACTGTCAAGCCATCCCTCTGAAGTCAAGCTGCTTTTCTCTGACGTCTGGCTGCTTCTTCTCTTCTCTCCTTCTCTGCTGCTCCTCTGCCAGCAGAGCCTGGGGTTTTTGTGGGTACGGGATGGGGGACCGGGTGGGCCAGGGTGGTTTTGGAAAAGGCAACATTTGAGTGGGAAAATGGGGATATTGTCACTTTGGGTCGTGGTTCTAGGCTTGAGGGTGGGGCTTCGCCAGGGACCCCTCCCTTTTCTGCCTAGAATTTCTCTGCCTTCTGTTCCTAAGGAGATACTTGCTTCTTATGTAACTTTGAACCAGTGGTCCTGGTCTGCCCCCTAGAACCAAAAAATGTAAGTTCAATCCCTGTTCCATCTTAGAGTTTATTATGTATTAAAATCCAGCTATCTTTAACTTATGAATTTATTCAGTTTGCAGCTTATAGTGTCCATAGTGTCTTATTCAAAGTCGAATAGACCTGTATCTTCCCATAAGGAGTCTTCAGTCCATTTGTGTTCATGTCTCTTCATCCATCTAAAATCTCTCAGTTCTCTCAACCTTTTATAAAACACAGAAACTTCTGTAATCTGGTTCTCTTCCTCCAGACTACACAAGGGAAACATTATTACTAATGATAGTTACTGAGGATCCACTACATGTTTGGTCCTGGGCTGGGTTCTATAATAGTCCTAACTATCCTGCAAGGTTAGTATTAGTCTTAACTATCCTGCAAGGCCTATATTAGCCACGAGGAAATGTGTGGCTCATAAAGTAAGTGATCTTGGTTCACACAGCGAATATGTGGTGGTGGGACATCTGAACAAACATTGAACCCCAAACCTCCAGTTTGAGTGTGTATGTTTTTAAGGGGTAGCAACTGGAATTAAAGATAGTGCTTTGTCTCTACCTTGTTCATAGTAGAGAAGACCATCTCCCTTATATCTGAAAGCAAATAGCTCTTAGTGGTAATGCTTTCTTTTGGGAACATCACTACACCATATAAAATATAGTAGAGTACGTTGATAGCCCACATGAAATGTATTTCCTATCATAAAATTTTTGAAAGGATTTTAAAACAGTCTCTTGAAAAAAAATTATCAAGAATAAGTTAATTTATAATTGGCAATAATTTCTTGGAAAACATCATGCATACTCAGGAATCCTTGTAAAATGAGAAAAATCTAACCTACAAATTGTTTTCAAATGTAATGAAGTTTTTATGAACACTAAATATAACAAATAATGAAGTTGACATCATGTTACATTTTGTAGATGTTTAATTAAACGTTTATTAATTTCAATCTATCAGTTTTATATTTTAGAAACAGTAAATCTTTTGAGGTCTTAAAATATTTTTATAAGCCTTTGAAAGGAA
The DNA here is from genome assembly GCA_963573385.1 of Cacajao melanocephalus. NCBI lineage: Eukaryota > Metazoa > Chordata > Mammalia > Primates > Pitheciidae > Cacajao > Cacajao melanocephalus. The sequence continues at coordinate 2,953 of CAUYLG010063505.1, forward strand.
CACAGGCTCTAAGTGCTGTGTGGTTAGAGACTAAATAACACTGAGTCTTTCACATCATTTGACTGAGATAGAGGAGCCACTACATCCACGGTGTGGCTTAAGATGGTGACCCCAACTTCTTTCAGAGGCCGTATTATTAACTTTTCTTTTCCAGCCCAATGTGGCTCCTTCTGTCGGCCCATCTTACTCATTCTGGAAACCAGATAAAAGGGTCCTCTGTTGGACAAGAGCTCTGTGTGTCTTTCAGCTTCCCTTTGTTACTGGAAAGTGGTCCCCATCCAGACCTCAAAAGAGGGTTCTTGGATCTTATGCAAGAAAGAATTTGGGGCGAGTCCACAGAGTAAAGTGAAAGCAAGTTTATTAGGAAAGTAAAGGAATAAAAGAGTGGCTACTTCATAGGCAGAGCAGCCCCGAGGGCTGCTGGTTGCCCATTTTTATGGTTATTTTTTGATTATATGCTAAACAAGGGGTGGATTATTCATACTTCCCCCTTTCAGACCATATAAGGTAACTTCCTGATGTTGCTATGGCATTTGTATGCTGTCATGGCGCTGGTGGGAGTGTAGCAGTGAGCATGACCAGAGGTCGCTGTCATCACCATCTTGGTTTTGCTGGGTTTTGGCCGGCTTCTTTACTGCAACCTGTTTTATCAGCAAGGTCTTTATGACCTGTATCTTGAGTCTACCTCCTATTTCATCCTATGACTAGGAATGCCCTAGCCTCCTGGGAATGCAGCGCAGCAGGTCTCAGCCTTATTTTATCCAGACCCTATTCAAGATGGCGTCGCTCTTGTTCAAATGGTTCTGACACCTTGATGACCTCTATCTTTGTCTTTCTTGGTCAGCATCCCACCTGTGCTGACTTGTTCCTTTACTTCTAATCTTGGTTGAAAAGTCACCCTGATGTATCTGGTTTCATGAGTTGCCACCAAGGGGCTGGAAAATGCAGCATGAAAGTGAGAGCGAGTTCAGTTTAATCTTGCCCAATAGGAAACAGTAGAAAGCAAAAAGCCAGACAAATTCCCCATCCCTTCTCCCTTCTTGCTTCTCTTCTGGAGAAGTCCTGTTTGACTTCTGAAGCAGGCCCAATGTAGAAACGCGTAACATTGTATAGATTTGCATATTCCTTTTCCTTATATCTCTTTTTTCTTCACTCCCAACACCCTGAGTTTTTGCACTTTAATTCTTGCCTCTAGCTTTACCCTCTAGTTAACAGAAAGCCAAGCACCAAGTTGTCATTCACAGCTTTTGCATCAAGTAGCTTTCCTTGACCTGTTCTTTAAACTGTGTCCTGGCTGCCTCTTCAGCCACTGACTTTTGCTTTTGGTTCTCCTGTTGGTTTTTGTTTTCAGCTCATCACTTTTTATAAAGCAGATCTAGAAAATATTAAACTTCCTATTGACTAAACAGACTGCTGAGCCACTCTTGCCTTGCCTATGTATGTTTAGATTTGCCAGCACAATTGCAAGACCTTTTATTTATCCCTGTTAAATCTGATCAGTTTAGTCAGCTCATTATTGCTCTCACCAGTCAAAAACATTTAGACTCCAGATATAGTCATTTTCCATATGCCTCATAGTCATCCACAAATTTGATGAGCCTTTTAATTTTTCCTTCATTTATTTATGTTTGTTCATGCAAGCCATGGTGGATGAGAGAACTAGAGAACCTGTGGAAATCTTCAAAGCCCCCATTCTCACCATTTAAGCATATTTGTTTGGTTACTAATTCGATAGTCCTTTGCCTATAGGCCAGGTAACTCAATGGCATTCTACAAACATACATTCAATGAATGCCTAGTTTGGGCAAACCACAGTGCTATGTGTCTCTTATTGGGACACGAACATAAAGGAGATGTTAAAGAATTTTTACCAGCGAGGATTTCTTTTCTTTTTTGTTCTTTGAGACTTAGTCTTGCTCTGTCGCCCAGGCTGGAGTGCAGTGGTGCGATTGTGGATCATCGCAACCTCCATGTTCCAGGTTCAAGCGATTCTCCTGCCTCAGCCTCCCATTTAAATAGCTGGGACTACACTGTGTGCCACCATGCCTGGCTAATTCTTTGTACTTTTAGTAGAGATAGGATTTCACCATGTTAGCTAGGAGTCTTGATCTCCTGAATCGTGATCCACCTGCCTCGGCCTCCCAAAGTGCTGGGATTACAGGTGTGAGCCACCACGCCCAGCTGGATTTATCTTTCTTTTAAAGGAAGATAGGTCTGTGGTAGAGATATTGGCAAAGAAACCTGCTGTTTGGCCACCCCTCAAATCACATGGATTCAGTAGCTACCTGTGTCTTCTCCATGAAATGCCGACTCTCATCAGGAAAAAAGAGATGCAGTTTAAGAATGCTTTAAGAAATTAGATAAACTAGTGAAAGAATCACTTTCTCCCACTGAAAATTGAGTTTACAAAAAAAGGTGTGAATTTAGAACCTAAAATAGCCTCCTTCCTAAGCACCTACTGGTGTCGATGAAAATTCTTTGCCAATTCACAAAGTCCTATCATGGTTGCAAATTACTCTGTCACAATAATTGTTCCCTGTTAACTTTTCAGGCAAGAGTGAGAGGTTTGTTGAATGGCAAGAAGAGCATCTGGCATTTCTGGTTTCCTATCTGGAATTTCAGCAAATGTCAAATACACATTTCTTATAAGAAAAAAGGGAAAAAGTCAATGAGAAAAGAAAACTTAAAGAGAGCAAAACCATTGGAAAATAATACTACCTATGTACTCTCAGGAGTATGCCAGAGCTTTTCTTAAATTCATTGTTAGCATTTAAAAATGAACTTTAATCATACTCTGAGACAGATATTTCTTCTAAGGGATTGGTGCAAACTGCCGTAAGTAGTAGAAACAGAAAAAAATACAAATCCCTGAAAACAAATTAGAAATAAAAGCCATAGATTCAATCACCTGGTTAGTTTAGGTACCACGGTGAAACACATGGAGAGAAAAGCAAGCCAAGATGTAATGCGATACACAAGAAAGTCAACGGTGACAGTCAAGGCAGCAGGTGGATCAATTCCAAAGAGTGCCATTGGTAAGTGTTTACCAGGAGACCAACTGAACCTTATGGGAGGAAGTTTGCTGGTTTTTTTTTTTTTTTTTGTCATTTAAAGAATTCTAAACTTCCAGATGAGCCTCGTTCCCCCTTTATTTGTCTCTCTCCTCTTACTTTAATGGGTTAAGTCTTACAGAATATAGCTAATTCGAATCCTTGTTAGAAGCAGGAAACCTGTAGCTACACAGGGACGTACATTTAACACAGAGACACGCACATGCAGAGGGAGGATATTTCATTAGGAATCTGTTAGACATCGAAAGCTCGAGTTCACCTGATGCTGTCTTGGATCAGGACAGATCTGAGCTGGAGAGACAAGTCCTAAGTCAGACCTGAGGGAGGTGGAGGGGGTCCTGTATCTGGTCTGGGCAGCTGCGTAGTAGCTTCCTGGCTGTGGCCTCTAGGGTGGCAGCTTGGCAGCATTTGCCATCACAGGGAACCGAAGGGGAGGGGAACAGGAAAAATTACAGTTTGCAACTGAAATAAATCCCCAAGGATTTATGACTTAATCTTAGTGCAGTATCACTGAAAGAAACACAATCCAGTTAACTGAAAGTAATTTAAATAGCAATTTTAATCTTTACTTGTTCTCTCAAGGAACATTAAAAGGGATCCAATTCATAATCTACAGCAATATGTGGGAAAATCCCCTTTCTTCTTCTTTCAATTCTTTTACACACACAACACCCATGCATGGGGTTTCCAGAGCGTCTCTTTCCCTAAACCCCTCACTCGACCCTCCGGCCTCCCTAACAGCCAGAAAGGACTCCCTAACACCTGCACAGACTCTTCTTTCCCTGGGGCCAGCAACACACACCTGTCTGGGCTGTTCTAAGAATGCTGGAGACCCTGCAATTCCCCTCTGAAGGGAGCACAAAGACCCCGCTTCCCACTCAGCTCTCTCACCGACTCTCCCTGCTTGTTTCGTTCCTTTGTAGCATTTCCAGATAAACAGGATATCCATTTCAACTTGAATTTCAGATAAATGATGAATACTTTTTAGTATAAATGTATCAAAGTAACATGTCTTATATTTTTGTTTGCTAAATCTGGCAACCATATCATTTTTGAGACTATTATTCACCAACACATTTTTTTCACTTAAAGAGAAACAAATAAGCACTTTTAACAAGATACTTTCAGAATTATTTGGTAGGAAACAGAAGTGGCCTAGAATTTCCACTGAGACAGAGAATACTATTTTGTGCTGTTATTGTGAACCTGAGCCACTTTGTCCAGTTTCCCCCATTAGAAAATGCGTGGCCAACATTAATTTGCATGTATATGTTAAATATGTTTACATACTTTCTGTCTAGAAGTTTGGGATCTGCCTAGCCTAGTACTTAGTATACAATAGATGGTACAAAATAGATCTTTTTGAATGTAATTAAAAGATTCCTGTGTTATCTAAAAAAAAAAAAACCCGAACACATGTGGATAGAATAAGTTACATGTTAAATTTTATGATTCTGTGAGTTTTGTCGTAATATAAATATATCCAAATACCGACATGCCAATGAAATCTCTTTTTGAGAGACTTCACCTTGAAAGGTGATATATTTGTTCTAAAGATGTTGTGCCAAACATATTGGAGTCCTCTCAAGCCACTTCCAGATCCCTTTATGGGCCACACACAGGAATCACTCTTCTTGCTTTATGGTCTGGCTTTGTTTTGTCCTTAGACTGTATGACCCAGCTGGATCTCGCCGCTTCACCCACCCTGCTTGGTTCTAAATGACTTTTGGCTATCTCCAAAAGGTCACATCTATCCTCTAAGGATGAAGATTCACAACCATCGGGAGTACACTGACATCTCAATTAACAAATCCCCTGGGAGCAAAGCTCTTTCATAATAAAGTGCCTATATTAAAACTGAGATTAACTCCTTATAAATCATAGACAATGGAGTGGGCCAAGTGTACTCAATGGACAAAAATGCCTTCTGAAAGAGCTTATTTTTGCCTCTGTCCTGCTCAAAGCAAAAAAAAAATTTGATTCCACTTCAAACTGCAAGTCACCTTGCTCCTCTCCTTCTCTGTTGGATACCTTTCTGCACCCCTGACTCAGTGGCAATCTCCTCCTCTCCAACTTAGCCTACCCCATGCCTTCTCCACACTTTAGGACCGTGAAGAATTGACACTCACTAATTAATTAGCTGATTATACTTTCCTGGAAATTCACTGATTCAAAAAGATTTATTTACGTTTCAGTCTATGTGTTACTTTAATCAGCAACTTGACTTATGGTTGGTATTAAAATCTTTGTTCCTGGATACAGGAGAGCCAAGAATCATTAGGTATTTGTGGATATATTTTAGGAGATGAGAGCGCTTCTGAAATTACTGTTTACTACTGAGTGATCATCCAGATTTGGGAGGGAGAAGAGAGAGGGGCAAAGTGTTATTGTTGTATTCAAATGATTTCTATTGTTTTACAGAGAAAGTGGAGGTTGGGCCAGTTAAGGTTGCTGGAAGCCTGTTTCTCAGAGCAACTGGGTGTAGAGTAGCCTGTGAGAGACTTTATAATTTATATTCTCTGAGGACTTTCCCCACCCCTCTTTACTGTTGAAGAAAGTAAATCCAACAAGGCAGAGGGCAAAATGAAGAAATCATATGGATTTTGGTAAATTTGCCTTTCATTAGTAAAAACGACAAGATATTAGCTGGTTCTTAAAAGCCGGTAAAGTTTTCCTCCTAATTTACATCCCTGACATTATTAAAGCCAACCGTATAATACCTTCATATCAGTACAGTATATTCACGCTTTTTAAAATGTTTCTTAACCAAATTTGGGGCAATGATCTGGAAGATTCAGTATGTAATTACCTTGTTTTCTTTTATAAAAGTAAACTTCTAGCTGGTACATTGCTGAAAACATCCAGCATTTAAAGGTTCTGGAAAGTGACATAAGGGTGTGATGGTAGATGCTTAAATATGGTTCATTTTTCTACATTCAGGGTGAAGTGGAGGTGTTTCTGCTTTATTCATGTCTCTCCCTAAGCCATAAAAGCAGAAATAAGCAAAATGATGATGCATTGTGATGATGAATAATAATAACGCAAAATAGCAATACCTATCTTCAGATTGTGAAGGCAGTTTCTTACCCTTTTTGTATGCAGATGAAGAGGTGGATTTTTATAGCAAATCTGCCTTCAGACCTAAATGCCCTCCTATAGCACACACCCACTCCCAAACACAAGCTCACACTTAGGAATTAAGAAGGTGACTTAAAAATTAGGATGTCAGAAATGGGACAAAATTGGTTTTGTACTTCTCAAAAAAATTTCCTGATCATTTTGATGGGACATATTTATATAATTGTTCATAACAGGCATTTACTGAGTGTGAAAAATGACCTGTGTTGAAATGGTAGAAAACAGAACAACTGGTCATAAATGACTATTTCCTGATGAACAGAAATGAAACAGAAATGAAAATGCACACATCTATGAACAGAATGAATGATAACATCTTTATCCTGAAGGCAAGAAAGAAATGACAATGCTCAGATATCAGTTATACATCAGTTTTCCACAAAATCTTAATTTTCATTCAATTCCAAACCACTTGTTAATTTAGGTCTCTTTAGAACCTCTAGGAGATATATTCTGTACTGACTTCTTCAAAAGTTCTCTCTTTTCTGATGTATTGAAATAGTTTGGAGGTGGCTGAGAAAAATATCTTGGCCTTCGTAGTCATTGGTTCAAAACTTCTTCCTCGGAGGATTTAATGAATAGGATTTCTAATTTTTGCCTCCAAAGAATTTGCATTCAATTGGAAACTGTGATTTTATGCTTAGTAAACAACAGAACACCCTGAAGATGATTCTAGAAAATTCCAGCATGTATGAACATTATCATCTAGGTGGCCAGATTTTAGATCAAAGTGGCACTATTTTGACCCTTTAACTGATATTCAAGAAAATGAGAAAAAATTTCCATAGGCCATGTGGCTAAATTGACCCTCCAATTTTAGAACTGTAAAATACCCTAAGAGGTGATATCTGATATAATGACTACACTAAAAAAGAAGCTTTGTAAGTTAATAACTGACTTCAATTCTAAATAGATCTCTAAAGAAAGGAAGGAACGGTTGAAGATACATTCTCTGTAGACTGGGGATTATAACATCTTTTTCTAAAGAAAAAGTACTAAAGTTTTAAATATAGATTTTAGACATGCTAATATTGGTACTAGGAAGAGAATGGGTGAACTTGAATTGAAATAATACTGGAAGCAAGAAGACCAAAAAGGCAGCATAATGAGAAGTAAGATAGTTTTGAAGAAATTGGACAAAACTACAAGAGAACTTGTTCAAGGATTCGAGTAGAAAGTATAGATCGGCAAAAACATGAGGAGGCCAGATTATGTAAGGGAGCTGACCAGAGAGCTATGGCCACAGGCAAGGAAAAGCTGCATGAAGGAAAAGAAGATTTTAGGGAAATAGAACTGTAATATTGGCCATAGTGCAGCTGTGTGTGGTTTGTGTACCTTGAGATCCTTTCCCCCAATAGTAAGGTGGTTTTCTTGTTTGTTTATTTGCTGTTACCAAATAGTGTCCAGAGTAGGTGTCATGTGGCTGATACGGTTTGGCTGTGTCTCCACCCAAATCTCATCTTAAATTGTAGCTCCCATAATCCCCACATGTTGTGGGAGGGACCTGGTGGGAGGTAATTAAATCATGGAGGCAGGTCTTTCCCATGCTATTCTCATGATAGTGAATAAGCCTCATGAGATCTGATGGCTTTATAAAGGTCAATTCCCCTGCACATGCTCCCTTGCCTGCCGCCATGTAAGATGTGCCTTTGTTCCTCCTTGCCTTCTGCCATGATTGTGAGGCCTCCCCAGCCATGTGGAGCTATGAGTGCAGTAAATATCGTTTTCTTTATAAATTACCCAATCTTGGGTATATCCTTATCAGCTGTGTGAGAACCAACTAAAACAGTGGCCAACCAGTGAAGTCTGGAAGGTATAAAAAATAGGTCTTAGGTGTGTAGTCTTTGGGAAGTAATATTAGATATTTACTGCAGGTAGATTGCCAAGAAATGTTGATGCAGGAAGTTGTCTTGAGCATCTGATAACTCCAATATCCTGTAAGGAAGCCTGGTTTCTCTGGTGTTGGCCTCATTACTGATTTGCCACACGACCTTGGCCAAGGTGCTTAAGTCCTTTACGGTCTTGGTTTCCTTGTCTGTGAAATATGAAGTGGTTTCAAACTATGCTCACAGAGGCCTAGAGCCCTGAGAAGGTGCCTTTCTGTGGCTAACAGGTAGTGAGTAGAAGTAGCTCCACTGCTGACACTTCTCTAACCACGTGTATCTCATTTTGTATATTGTAGGTCCAGATACAATTTCCTTTTATAAATTCCCTCTACTTTAAATACTTGAAAACTACGATTAAGCAGAGAGCTTCTAAAAGCTCCTTCTTAGCTATGCATTTATACTACTCTATGCTATTCTTTTCCACAAAACATTGTTTTTTTTTTTGAGATGGAGTCTCGCTCTGTCACTCAGTCTGGGGTGTAGTGGTGTGATCTTGGCTCACTGCAACCTCTGCCTTCTGGGTTCAAGTGATTATCCTGCCTTAGCTTCCTGAGTAGCTGGGATTATTGGCATGTGCCATCATGCCTGGCTAATTTTTGTATTTTTAGTAGCGACGGGGTTTCACCATGTTGGCCAGGCTGGTCTCAAATTCCTGACCTCAGGTGGTCTGCCTGCTTCAGCCTCCTAAAGGGCTGGGATTACAGATGTGAGCCACTGCGCCTGGCCCACAAAACATTTCTTGATGCCACGTGTGCCAAAACAAACACTGATATGAGGGGAAGGGTCAGGGATCCATTGCCTCAAAGATGCCAAGTGACAACCACAAAATTTGGTGGCATACAACAATAGGCATTCATTATTCATGTGTCTGCATGTGGGTGATTTAGGCTGGGGGCTGGGAGGGCAGGGTGGTGCTTAGGACTTAGAACGCAGTCAAATGGGGCCTCACCCATTTGAAATCAGCTCCAGATGTGCTGGCTTTTGGCTGGGCAACTTGTCCCTCCTTCATGCATCTCTTACGTTCCTCCAGCAGGCTAGCCTGGTCATATTCTCACAGTAATGGCAAGGAGTAAGAAGAGGGGGAAGAAAACACAGGAGCTTTTTCAAGTTTTGCAAGTCTGTGCTTGTGTCAAGTTTGCTATTGTTCTAATGGCCAAAACAAGTTGTATGGCCTAGCCCAAAGTCATTGTGGGAGGGCACTTCCACAGGCTGCAGATACAGGAGGCATGAAAAACAAAGCCATTAATACATTCAGTCTACTATGGGGAAACCGTAAGTCTTAGGTTCTCATAAAAGTGGCCAAATAGGTTGGACTACAGAAATGAGATTGGTCACTAGTAAAGAAAAAAAGATGGTAGCCTGGTTGGTCAGAACAGAATAAATAAATATTGCCAGCAAGCCTTTAAGCAGGAGAATATGTGAGTATGAAGGAAATTACTCTTTCAGTGAACCCCGAACCTTAGATTTTTCTCTAAATCACTCTTCAAAGCTTTCCAAAGTTTTCTACTAGGTACAGTCAGGTCACATCTTTCATGCATTTAATATTTGAGAATGCAAATGCCCATGGAAAGCGTAGGAAGAGTGAGAACGATTTCAATGATGCCATGAGATTTGCAAACCTCAGAGTGTGTGTGAGGTAGTATACTCCTAGCCCCTCAGAGTGTAAAACTGCAGTCTGGGCTGGGCAAGATGGCTCACACCTATAATCCCAGCACTTTGGGAAGCCGAGGTGGGCGGATCATGAGGTCAGGAGTTTGAGAACAGCCTGGCTAACATAGTAAAACCCTGTCTCTACTAAAAAAAAAATAGAAAAAATTAGCTGGGCATGGTGGCAGGTGTCTGTTGTCCCAGCTACTTGGGAGGCTGATGGAGGAGAATTGCTGGAACCCGGGAGGCGGAGGTTGCAGTGAGCCGAGATGGTGTTGCACTCCAGCCCAGACAACAGTGTGAGACTCTGTCTCAAAACAAACAAACAAACAAACAAAACTGAAGTCTGCAAAATGCAAGCCCACTGAACCATCTTTTACTGAATCAAAGAAACAGTGACTTACACCAATGCAGGGGGAAGTCTGTCCATGTTTGAATAAGAAGTTTGATTATGAACACTTTTGGCTTCACCTGCTGATTTTAGAATCTTATTGAAGAGAAAATTCTACCAAGTACCCCTGATAAAAAACTTTTGGATTGAAGTTGAGAGACATGGCAGACATGTCATGGACCTTCCATCAGCTCAGCACTGGATTGCATAGTTCTTCCCCAAAGCTCTCTGTGAATCCTGCCACACCCGTGGAGTGAACACCAGGACCTTCATGCTCAGTGATTCCTTTAAGCTAAACTTGAAATGTGGCCCCAGCCTGAGCAGTGTTTCAGTGAGTAACACTGGGTGATTTTGACAAGATTTGTTAAAAGACCCCAAACCAAACACAAATGGTTCTGATGCTCACCTTGCCAATAACTTCAACCTAAATAACTTAACAGGTCAATTTAGGCTCACTGTCAAAAAATGAGTCAAGAGCAATATTCCAAAGACTGAAGAGAAGGCATGTGTGCTGCCCAGGCATTGTTTTAGGTAGTGCATAAATAGAAGTAGTTATTTCTCTAGATGGGTGTCTGTCAAGCCTTCTCCCCAAGAAATGGCATTTGGGGTGTCACATCCAATTCCAGAGATGTCAGTTGACAGCCTTTAAAATGTTCCTGGGATAACTCCTCTCCATAAGAAAAGCATGTCCCAGGCACTGTGACGAATGTGACCTTGTCATAGACAGACACCAAAGCAGCCCTCGACAACAGCATCCATTTCTGCTCCTCTTTAGAGTGCTGAGTGACAACTGTGGTCAGATGAAGGTGGAAAGGGAACAAAAACATGAAACACAGTGATTTCCAATACATTTTTTTCCTTGTCTCAGGGCAAAAAATTACACCATTATGTCATTTTCGTGAGGTGCTCATCAATAGGAGTGAAAACCTCATTTGTCATCTTTTGGTCTGATAGAAAATCAGAGTTTAGAGAATTCAGCTAGGCTGTCAGCATTCTTTGCTGTCAAGAAGAACAGCTGAAGGAAGGCAGCAGGAACACAGGGCTAGTGAGAACTGCTGGGTCCAGATGCCGACGCCGACTATGAAAAGCCACGGAAGGCTCTTCTGTTCCTCAGCATTCTAATCCAATTTGTGGAAACTGTTTATCAGGTTCCCATGCAGACAGGATGTAAATATGCCACTGAAATCTGCAAATACAATAATGAAAACTGATATTTGTAATTGTATCTGTGTCGTCGTACTGACTCAGAACTAAATGGATTTCCAACCTAATATTGCCAAATGAATCCTTGAAAAATGTGAGGCCCATTACGGTGGAAGAGTGGCGTCGCTTTGCACATCCTGATGTGATAGGGACATCTCTGTCATTTTGCATGATTGAAATATTTCTGTCTGTCTCCTGGATTTGCCTTGCCACAGTTTTAACCCTATCTTTTGTGCTGGAAAAGTATATGCTATCTTCCTTCCACTGGCTCCACTCTAGAGAACAGGGGCTGCGCCATCCCAAAGAGAGGGATCCAGATGGACACCGCTTCTCCCATCTGCAATTCAAGCATCTTCCCTTGGTGGCCTCCATGAAGTCCTCTCTTATCATAAAGAGTTCTAAGCCTCATTCTGTCAATTTCCATAAAATGACAGGAATCTTTGTAAATCCCCACTGCTTCTTGTCCCCAGCTCAGCACAGTGTCACAACCCCAGAAATGTCATTCCAGCATTTAAGTCACTGAAACACATTGAAATCTTTACTGTGGGCCCTCAAATGGGTAAATGGGAAAACACTCTCTTAATAAGTCACATCTTATTAACCACCCATCTTTTCTCTCTCTTTCCCTTTCAATGTTTCCATCACCAGGCATCTTTTCCCACCGCAAATTCCTGAGAATTCTTCCTGCATCTTGGCCCATACAGATTCTCTCTTTTCCTCTCTATTATTCTCTTGTACTTAGCACTTTATTTTGTAGAGTAACATGGCTTCTCAATTCCCATTCCCCACATTTTGTGACACAGAAGACCCTGGATGCCTGAGGAAGGAAGAATCCCTTTCTCTTTGGATTGGGAGGAAAGAACTGGGAGAATCACAAAAATGTGTAACTTAGCAATTGAACCTGGGAGGCAGAGGTTGCAGTAAGCCAAGATGGCGCCACTGCACTCCAGCCTGGGCAACAGAGAGAGACTCCATCTCAAAAAAAAAAAAAAAAAGTGTAACTTAGTTTATTTTTCCAAAGTCTCTTTTCACTCCTGAGCCTCAGTTCCCTCATCTGTAGACTGAGTATCATAACAAGAAGCCCCATATCTCAGGGTTATTGCCAGGCATCAGTGAAAGTGGGGTATGAACCCCCATCACCAACCATCCCCGGTAGAGAGCATGTTTGGAGTTTTACAGTTCAGCTTCTCTATTCCTTATTCCAGTGACATTTCAAAAATCTCCAGCTGTTATTATGGTGACACTTCTTTCTGTGAATGAAGATTTGTTATAGTTGCACTTGCTTAGGGTGATTCTCTGATGTAGTGTATATTATTTCATATCTTTAGCATTTTGGGGGGAAGAATAGTATTCTGCCTATTTTGCTATCTCCTATAGTATTCATCAAAATGCTTTCAATATATTTAGTGTTCAATAAATGTTGGCTCGAACTGCACCACTGGATTTTGATATGAACTGGATCTCAACCCACTTCTTAGACATACATGTCACATCTGGCAGGACTTAGGACCACTTTAGAAACCCCAGGAAATGATTGGGTACAGATAATAAGAAAACTGCTTGAAATGACAACACTGCCTATTGATTGAGATTTAGCATTATTCCCTTGGGGGAAAACACTTGACTTTAGTTATTTTGCCAGCAATAAATGTACCTATTGTTTCTAGGTATGTAATGCTATAGTGAAATTGGCAAAGATTTCTCTGATAGCCTATAAAATATAAATGATTCAGACAAGAAGAAAATTTTAATTCCCTTTAGAAGAAGTTTCTGTCCAGCACAGTTATTTGTTCCTTTTCGGTAAAGTTAAACTTTGACATTACTTTTACCCATACAGTTCTACCCTCTTGTTAAAACTTCACATTTCCCAGGTAAACAAATGATTCTGATTCATGAGTCTTGTTTGAGAATAGCAGAGACTTTCAGAGTCTTGTGAGATTAGTGCTTTTGTTGCTCAAATCTATAATATGCTTGTTTTTCTCTTTGTATATGTAAAAGTGTGCTTTGGCAGACTTCATTATGACTTCAGTATGTTAATATTCTGTGCTGGGTTTTCCTTCTCTCTAACCTCCTTAGTAGAAGGCAAGTTTTAAGTATTCAGAATCTTTTCACTTCTTGTATTTTCAAGCAGTTATTTCTCATATTATTTTTAGTTTGTTTGTTTTTAAGCAATTAAATAGTGACTCTGAAAAGCATGCAGCACTGTCACATCTGGAAATTCAGATGTAACTCCATTTCCCTGGAGCCATTTTTGCCTCTTTTGTTACGGAGTGCAAGTTTGCCAGCAGACAGAAGGAGGCATAGAGAGGGAAATGAGAGGTGACCCTTCCACACTCCACCTTGGTCTGTGCCCTGAAAATGAGGTTGAAATAGTCACCCTTTCAAAGTCTTTAAAGCAAGTTGGGAGACACTTTTAGAAATGTAAATGAGGATTTACATGGGCCTCTCTTCCTTACTTTTCTTCACTCATCCCACCAGAAATAAAGAGTAACGTTAAGACTTCTAATTTCCATGATGATCTCTCTGTTTAGAAAAATGATCGTATGACTGGGCATGGTGACTCACACCCATAATCCCAGCACTTTGGGAGGCCAAAGTGGATGGATACCTTGAGGTCAAGGAGTTTGAGACTAGCCTGGTCAACATGGGGAAACCGTGTCTCTACTAAAAACACAAAAACTTAGCGGGGAGTGGTGGTGCACACCTGTAATCCCAGCTACTTGGGAGGTTGAGGCAGGAAAATCACTTGAACCCAGGAGGCGGAGGTTGCAGTGAGCCGAGATTGCGCCACTGCCACTGCACTCCAGTCTGGGCGACACAGTGAGACTGTCTCAAAACCAACAAACAACAAAGAAAATTAATCCTATATAATGAAAACAGTATTTCATGTCATTTTACATGTACTTTTTTCTGATTATGCAAGTGATACCTAGTCAAGACAAAAAGTTATACAGAAGAAAATCACTTGAATCACAGTATCTAGAATCAGTCATTAACTTTAACATAGCTCCTCACGTGTTGTGTGTGCATTATGTACACACTTGCATATACTTAGCCTTTATTAAATCTTCACTTTCATACAAACAAATGAGAAAACTGCTTGAAATTACATTTCCATGTTTTCCCTACTACTCCTAATTGTACGAAAGAGAAACATTTTTATATACTGGATGCAAAGTGAGCATGGAAGGCATATTTTCAGGGAACTAGTAATTTTGGAGCTTCTCACGGCCAGAATTTTTAAATGGTAAGAAACAAAAAAAGAACAGAAGGCAGCAAAGGGTAGAGAAAATGGTTGAATAATCAGCTGTGTTGTTGAAGCGGGTAGAGGAAGGAAAGTGTGCGCCTATCACATCTGAGCCTTATTCAAAGGAAAGTGGTCTCTGCTTGACGGGCAGGATGCCAGAATGCTGTAATAAAGGAGCCATGTAGGGCTGCAACATGGTACTCTGGAAATACATTTTCCAATTAGTCATAAGTGTTTATTCATCAAGGCGGACCACAATGCTTTGGTAACCAAGTTGTACAAGCAGCTGTAATTGGCAATTGAGAAGCATCAGTGCAAATGTTTTGATGCCTAATCCTGAAATTGTTCATGCTCCACATTTCCATGGAATGGTCCCTCTGTCCTGGAGTGGTGTTGGCAGAGTGCCTGTGACTACAGATTTGGGCCCTTTATAATCATCAAAGATTAAATTAGGTCCATCCTGCAGATCTTGCCCCTTTTCCTAATCTTGCACTTTTTAAAAAATGATTTCAGGAAGAGAAGTTGAAGTGGACTGAAAAATTTTCTTTCAGCAAGGTTGGTGGGTATTTTAAGTCTAATGGGAGACTTGAGGGGTTGGCCAACTGCGGCCGGGTGCGGTGTAATCACACCTGTAATCCCGGCAATTTGGGAGGCCAAGGCAGATGGATCACTTGAGGTCAGGAGTTCGAGATCAGCTTGGCCAACATGTTGAAATCCTGTCTCTACTAAATATACAAAAATTAGCCAGGCGTGGTGGCGTATACCCGTAATCCCAGCCACTCAGGAGGCTGAGGCAGGAGAATCTCGACACGAGAGGCAGAAGTTTCAGTGAGCCGAGATGGTGCCATTGGCCTCCAGCCTGGGCAACAAGAGTGAAAGTCTGTCTCAAAAAAAAAAAAAAAAAGAGGATGGTCAACCTAAGCATATTTTTCCAGATCTTCGGGAATAAAACAGAAGAAAAGAGTTAGTATTAGAAGCCCTTGCTCTTTCCACATTTCAACAAGAAGCTCAGTTGGGCATGTCAGGAAGCCGGGACTGCTGGAGAGCTCCCGTGGTCCACTCCCGATAGCTCTATTTCAGTAATGTATTGCATCGGCCTTCTGGCCATCAATCCAGAACAAGTTTCAAGCTAGATAAGAAAGCACCGGTGAAAAGAAGAATCCCACAGGATGTTTCCTGACCTTTAAAAAGAAAACCATCAGTACTGACAGGCTTTCACATTTAAAAACAAAAAAAATTTTTTTTCACTTCTCAGTAGCATAGTGCTGCAAATGATTACTTAAAAGGGTCTCCCCCTTTTATTCTCCAAAGTTTTCAGGTACTTAGTGTGAGAGCCTTGTGACAATTAAATCAATTTCCACTGGAGTCCCCAGAGGTGGGACTTCTACGGCTTCCTCAAGGAGACGTCTTAGACTAATAAGGAACAAGCAGCTTATCTGAGATGATGCTGCAAAGTAGAAAAATAGAATTTCAGGTCAAGGAAAAACTTTACAGCAGAATTACCACTTTCCACAGACTGAAAATTCAAGCTTGTAAGACAGAAGAGTGGAGCTGAAATTAGGCTTTGAAAATAGCTTTCTGATAGCACTATTTGACTCTTGAAAAAAAGAGCTGTCATTAAAAAGAAATCTACTTCATTCTCCCTCCAAGTTTAAAATGTACTTTTCATTTCCAGAGGTAAAAAGGAACCTGCTGATTTTGGTACGTAAAGCTCATGGTATATAAACAGTTATAGATAACAATAACCTGAACATTCCATTTACAGTATGAAAGCAAAAGTAAATCACCACTCAATTGCCTCTTGCCTATTTAATTCAGGTAATTAAAATGTGACGCTCCTTTGAGACCACAGACCACGTTTACGCTCCACAACACCCAAGCGTGGCGCAACCAAGCACGTCTTCATCAACAGGCAGCCAAACCTAGCAGGGAAAGGCCATTTGATTCCTTTCCATGGGCATTATGGAGCACCTTTTGTAAGCTCAGCATATGCAGCTAAGAAGATCACTGCAGAACTCAAGGCCAAAAGATTAGAAGGCGAGGCACAGAGCATGCATGTCACCTGGACCAGCTGGGAGCTGATCGGAAGATCCAGAGTCACCTGCCAGGTCACTAGGCTACCTTTCTGTGATGCGGCATGGGGTGTGCATTGGGCACGTCTCAGTGCAAGCAGAGGGCTGGCTGAGCACATGCAGGCATCACAGGTGGTCTGAGCATCAAACATCACAGAGAATCCAGTAGACAAAGTTGGGGAGTGGCAAGAGAAGGATGGAGAAAGCTGAGGTCCTAGCAGTTAGGGAAGGTTCCCAGAGGCTGCTAGTCTGAAGACTCTTGGAACCTCCTGGTGTCTTTTAAGCCAACACATTGTGGCCCAATGATTTAGGATTGCTCTGTTTCACTGGCTCTGCTAAGCTTCAAGAGTCATCAATATAGGTTCTTTGCGTGCACTGGGTTGTAAATAGCCAAGCAGGGCTGGCTTCATGGCCATTTAGCCTGTGTGTCTGCACGGCGAGGACTCTTGATTTAATGTTCTCCTGTTGCCATCTTGAAATTTATTCATTTTTATAAAAGGGACCTCACATTTTCATTTTTCCCAGGGCTTGCAAATTACATAGCCAGTTGTAGCATATCAGGCTAACATTTCAACTGTTCCACTTAGAAATTGACTGTCACCTCCTCATGGGGGTTGGTGGGGGCGTGGTAATTGCTAGATTTAAATAACGGCAGAAACTCTTCTTGAAATCCAGAGTAGGCATCAAAGGCTTGGGCAGGGTTTTCTGGAGATGGGGGTGGGAATCTCATGCCGTATAGAAAAAAACAAATGGAAGCTGCTCATCATGATAATTGGGACCCATTGACTGGAAGATGACTAAATGTTGTTCCTTTTTTTCCCCTTCCATATGGATTAGACTGAAGTCTGTAGGAAAAAAAAAGAAAAGAAAAAAACAAGGAGGTAAGTTTACTTTAATAGGTCAACTAATAGGTGGCCAGCAGACCTATAGCTTGCGGGAATTCTGAAAAGGGTTTGGGAGTACACATGGAGCCCAAGCCCTAGAATCAAAGCCATCCCCAACAAGCCACAAAACTATAGGGCAGTTGCAATAATACCACAAGGATAAACTTAGGGCAAAATTCAAAGGAAATTGTGGTAACAGACTTGGAATATTGTTCAGGAGGCAGGACCTAATAATGGTTGAGAACTTTTAAAAGGTAGCTTCAGGTGGGTGGATTGCCTGTGGTCAGGAGTTCGAGACCAGCCTGGCCAACATAGTGAAACCCCATGTCTACTGAAAATATAAAAAATTAGCTGGGTGTGGTGGTGGGTGCCTGTAATCCTAGCTACTCAAGAGGCTGAGGCAGGAGAATTGCTTGGATCAGGGAGGCGGAGGTTGCAATGAGCCGAGATCGCACCATTGCACTCCAGCCTGGGCAACAAAAGTGAAACTCCAACTCAAAAAAAAAGGGGGGGAGAGGTCTTCCTTGACAAGATTGGAGGGAAAGTCCAAGTTAACTGACACATCATTCTTTATCATTCCTATGCTGTAATCCTTTTGACTTTAACCTATTTATGGAGATTGTGATATATACCTTGTATCCTTCCCAGGACTGTTTGGAGAGTGATAACAGATAATGCAGCTTGCTGAGAATGATGGTTTCCAGGTTTATCCATGTCCCTACAAAGGACATGAACTCATTGTTTTTTATGGCTGCATAGTATTCCATGGTGTATATGTGCCACATTTTCCCTGTCCAGTCTATCATCGATGGGCATTTGGGTTGGTTCCAAGTCTT